>JAWQEG010002082.1:17500-47024 GCA_033782935.1 Petrolisthes cinctipes | reverse complement strand
CAACAACAACAACAACTACTACTACTACTACTAGCACTACCACTACTACTACTACTACTATACAAGCAACGCTAGTTACTGTGAGTGTTTTATGAAGTTAATCTGTGTATTTGTCACACACACACACACACAATGTTAATGTTATTATAATACCTGTGTGTGTGTGTGTATGTATTTGTCACACACACAGTATTATAATAACACTAAGGGTCCATTCCACAGTGGTATTTGTTTGTTAGCTTCCCACCCAACCACACTTGTCAGTCTTAATTATATCCAACAAACTCAGTCTCCATATCCACAAAATATGTCTGGTAGTTCCATTATTACCATAGTTTGTTAGGATGCTCCCCAACCAACCACACTGTTGGGTAGTTGCATTATTACCATAGTTTGATAGTGGGAGTCATTTACACTGTTGAGTTTCTTTGGTTAGGGTGCTTACAAACCTTTATTACCATAGTTTGATAGTGGAGTAATCAAATTCATCCAATAATTCACTCAGGAGTCATTTACACAGTTCAGTTTCTTTGGTTAGGGAGCTTGCAAACCAAAACAAACCACTGTGGAATCGGCACTACGGGGATAATACACTTTTGTTACATTGGAGCATCTTGATTCCTCCAAAGTATGTCAGGAAACAGAATTGGAGCACCTTGATTCCTCCAAAGTATGTCAGGAAACAGGACCAGATGACAAAAATAATGGTGTTCTGTTGCTTGGAATAGTTTGGAGGAATCAGTTGCTCCAGATTTATATTGGAGGGCCTTGATTCCTCCAAAGTATGTCAGGAAACAGCATGACAATGGTGTTCTGTTGTTGCCTGGAATAGTTTGAAGGAATCAATTGCTCCAGATTTACCACCAACACTGTACTATCCCCTTAAGTTATATTTGAACCCTTACATGTATAAAATTATCACTGATGTTATTATAATACTTGTCTGTCTGTGTGTGTGTGAGATATTTCTCTCTCACAGACACACACAGTATTATAATAACATCAATAATTTTTACTTTTAGGTATGTAATTCACTGGTGTTATTATAATACTTGTCTGTCTGTCTGTGTGTGTGAGATATCTCTCTCTCTCACAGACACACACAGTATTATAATAACATCAATAGTTTTAACTTGAACCCTACACCCTTACAAGTATGAAATAATCGACATATTAAACTGGTGGGATGATAATTATATTAATTAATAATATAGAGGCGATTTAATAAAATATACTAAATAATATGTGTTTATTTATTTCCTATTATTTACACTATAGTATATTACTGTTCTCTTGTTCTTGTGTGTTCTCTTCTCTCTCTTGTGTTGTTCTCCTCTTCTTCTCTCTCTTGTGTTGTTCTCCTCTTCTCTCTCTCTTCTTCTTCTCACCACACCTGTAAAGTAAACAAATTAATTAGTGTTAAGGTGATACATAAATAATAATAAATAAATAAATCTGGAGCAAATGATTCCTCCAAACTATTTTTTTTTCCAAGCAACAGGCATACTTTGGAGGAATCAAGAAACTCCAGTACAGTATATGAAAAGTGTATGTTTCTAAATCCAAGCTACATGCAAACTGTATATTATAGAAATCATACTGGGCAATTAGGTTATTATTATTATTGAGTGCTACTGTACTGCTGTACTTTAACATTTAATACAATCTTTGACAAAACACAAACAGCTGCTTATATTTTTTCATAAGTTAACAGAAATAGATTGAGAAAACAAAACAACTTATACAGCTTTCTCTAATTCTAGATAATTTTTCTCAATGAAGGTTAAAGGATAAATGTTAATGAATATTTAACCAACAGCTCACATCTTACATCATAGTTTTAGACTTGACTCAAATAATGTAAAAAAAGTACTTATCCCTTAAGTACTTTTTTTTTTTAATATTATCTGATCTTCAACCTCTGTCTTGTGGGGAAATATTTGCTGTGCTTAGTTTTAAGTGTCTTGCAATCATAAGAAAATGAGCAGTAAGAGGAAGGAAATATAGTTTGACCAAATGATACAAGAATATGTACAGTCTGGGGCAGAAGTCGTGTCACCTCACCTGCTTCAACAAGACACACAGTATTCATGGACTCGAGAAATACACACCTTTTATACACTTAAGGGGGTGCGGGAATAGGGGGACAGGCTTGGGGGGGGGGGGTTAGGGGGGTGCGGGAATAGGGGACAGGCTTGGGGGGGGGGGGGTTAGGGGATTGTGGGAATAGGGGACAGGCTTCGTACCCACCCCAAGCCTGTCCCCCTATTCCCGCACCCCTCTAAACCCCCATCCCAAGCCTGTCCCCCTATTCCCGCATCCCTCTAAACCCCCATCCCAAGTCTGTCCCCCTATTCCCGCACCCCCAACCCCCCTCCCCCAAGCCTGTCCCCTACAGTGGACAACAAACAAACAATGAAGGTTCCTCAGTCTCTTGTACAACTCCACAACTCTGTAACAAATTACAACCTATTTACTTTATGGATGAGGAAAGATAAGTGAAGAAATGCATTAAGGTTAATTCTATGTCTCTTGTCTCTATTACAACTCAACTCTACAACTCTCTTAACAAAATACAACCTATTTTGATGGTGAATTGGAGGGCTAGCAAATTTTTTAAACTATGACACCAAACAACAACAGATCCACTATTAGTAACATTGAAGGCATCTGTTTCCTGGCATAATAATAATAATAATAATAATAATAATCATTGTATAGTTTACTCACCAAATTCATTAAATAATTCACCCATAAGGCATTAACAAGGCGAAGATTCTTTCGTTTGCGTGCTAACTAACCAAAACAAACGAACGACTGTGGAATCGACCCTAAGACACCAAACAACAACAGATCCACTATTAGTAACATTGAAGGCATCTGTTTCCTGGCATAGTTTGGAGGAATCACAGTCCTTCCAATTCACCAACAAGAGAATCTCACATTAAGGGGGAAATTTTGTGTTGGTAAATCTGGAGCAACTGAATCCTCCAAACTATTTTTCCAAGCAACAGAACACCATTATTATTTTTGCTTTTCTGGTCCTGTTTCCTGGCATAGTTTGGAGGAATCAGTCCTTCCAATTCACCTGTGTTAAAGAATGTTTGTATTAAATTCCTTCATCTTATAATATCAAAGGGTTTACTGTATATAAAAAGTGATTTACTGAGCAGGTGTTAAAAGAATGTGTGTGTTAAATTGCTTCACACAACACCCAGAGAGTAACCAATACATACATACAGTCGCGGTCAATAATAATCATCCACATATGGGTATCTCAAGCAATTTACTGTCTAATGTTTTCACGGTCATATTATGATGTTATTGTTTTAAGTAGTGCGTAGCTGCTTATATTAAATTAAAAGATGGTAGTTAACGTGTGTGTGTGTGTGTGTTATTGTTTTAAGTAGTGCGTAGCTGCTTGTAGTAAATTAAAAGACGATACTTAATCTATTTATTGGAAAGTTTATCAGCTAAGGAACAGAGGGAAGCTGTCAAAAGTTTACGTGAGTTACTCCTATATGGATGATTATTTTTGACCACGACTGTACATACATACACACACACAGAGAAGTACAAAATATATTGATATGAAGAGTTTCTTGAATAACATTTACTCAGTACTGAATTAAATGTGTAGTTGAGTCAGGAGGAATCAGAAGCCTCCAACACACACACACACACACACACACACACATTCTCTCTCCCTCTCTCTAAACACACACACACACACACACCTATATGGAAGGAGGTTGTTTCATGGCATGGTTAGGAGGAATCAGAAGCCTCCAAACACACATACACACACACACACACACACCTATATGGAAGGAGGTTGTTTCATGGCATGGTTAGGAGGAATCAGAAGCCTCCAAACACACACACACACACCTATATGGAAGGAGGTTGTTTCGTGCCATGGTTAGGAGGAATCAGAAGCCTCCAAACACACATACACACACACAGGGTCCTTAAGGGGGTGCGGGAGTAAGGGACAGGCTTGGGGGGGGGGGGGGGTTTGGGGGGTGTGGGAATAGGGAGACAGGCTTGGGGTGGGTAGAAAGCCTGTCCCCTATTCCCGCACACCCCTAATTCCCCCCCAACTAGCCTGTCCCCCTACTCCCGCACCCCCCTAAGCTTGTCCCCCTACTCCCGCACCCCCCTAAACCCACCCAAGCCTGTCCCCCTACTCCTGCATCCCCCTAAACCCCCCCTAAGCCTGTCCCCCTACTCCTGCACCCCCCTAACCCCCCCCAAGCCTGTCCCCCTACTCCCGCACCCCCCCAAGCCTGTCCCCCTACTACCGCACCCCCCTAAGCCTGTCTCCCTACTCCCGCACCCCCCTAAACCCCCCCCAAGCCTGTCCCCCTACTCCTGCACCCCCCTAAGCCTGTCCCCCTACTCTCACACCCCCCTAAACCCCCCCTAAGCCTGTCCCCCTACACCCACACCCCCCTAAGCCTGTCCCCCCACTCCCGCACCCCCCTAACCCCCACAAGCCTGTCCCCCTATTCCCACACCCCCCTAAGCCTGTCCCCCTACTACTGCACCCTCCTAAGCCTGTCCCTCTACTCCCGCACCCCCCTAAACCCCCCTTAAGCCTGTCCCCCTACTCCTGCACCCCCCTAAGCCTGTCCCCCTTCTCACACAACCCCCTAAACCCCCCTAAGCCTGTCCCCCTACTCCTGGACCCCCCTAAACCCCCCCTAAGCCTGTCCCCCTACTCCCGCACCCCCCTAACCCCCCCCCCAAGCCTGTCCCCCTATTCTCCCACACACACACACACACACACACACTCTCTCTCTCTCTCTCTCTCTCTCTCTCTCTCTCTCTCTCTCTCTCTCTCTCTATCTATCATCTCACACACACACACACACATACAAACACAAACACACACACTCTTTCTCTTTCTATCTATCACACACACACACATATACACACACACACAGATAAAACAATACCACACCATCGTATACACCATGGATCCATCGTACCAATACCACACCATCGTATACACCATGAATGTTGTTGAATATGGTTCAATGTAACTACACAAATACTCACAGTAAATTATAGTATTATAATAATATTAATAATAATATTAATAATATTAATAATAATAATAATAATAATAATAATAATAATAATAATAATAATAATACGGTAATAATAATAATAATAATAAGGTAACAATAATAATAATAATAATACGGTAATAATAATAATAATAATAATATGGTAATAATAATAATAATAATAATAATAAGGTAATAATAATAATACGGTAATAATAATAATAATACGGTAACAATAATAATAATAATACCGGTAATAATAATAATAATAATACCGGTAATAATAATAATAATAATAAAAATAATAATAATAATAATAATAATAACAATAATAATAATAAAATACTCACAATATCCTATAGTAATGTGTTGTTGTTGTTGTTGTTGTAGGGAGGAAGGTTTTTAAGTAAGTTTCTTGTACAACTCCAGTTACTACACAACTCTGTAACAAAAAAATATAACCTTATAAAATTTATGGATGGTACAAAATACAAATGAATTAATGGATAATATAAAATTATAAGTATATCAAGTCCAAGATGATAATGTTTACCTCTGCAAAAAATGGCTAAAAATGTGCATGATAGTACTGTACAGGTTGTAACTGTACATGTGTTAAGGAACTATTTACAATGTACTAATATAGTTCATACTGTGTACTGTCAGAGGTACAAGAAATGAATGTGCTATGAAATAGTACTTATACCATAAAAGAATTAATAGTGCTATATAAAAATGTACTTTAAAATAGTACCACTGAAGAGTATGTACAGTAATAATAAAATGAACACTGTATATTAAGAGATATACATGTTAAGTAGTAAATGAATATTATACTAGAGAATATACATGAGTTAACAAGTACTATACAGTACATACTGAACTAACAAAGTGTATGTACTAAATGAGGTGCATCAAGTATAAAAGTAACCAACAATAAAAGGTGCAGGTGAGAGACAATTATAATTTCAGTACTAATGTTATACATTTACATAAAGATTATACATACAGATTATTATTTTATTGTCATTGGTTTGGCTCAGCATACAAGCCTGCCAACCACTATTCCCATCTCTCTCTTACTATACTCTGTTTAATATTTGTGTTCCACTGGCCTCTATCTATCTATCTATCTCTATTTCTATCTATCTATCTATCTCTATCTATCTATCTATTTCTATCTATATAAGCATAAGAGGCCAGTATCATATCAAAATATAATCATACAGTACCTTATTGTAACTCAACCCGTTCAATTATTACTATGAGTTGCTGCAATATCATACACGTGTTGTTCTTTATTATCAAGATATTTACTACGATGTAAGGAAAGTGTCTGTGGATATTTGATTGTGGCTGTACCTCCTGATTATTGGGTTAGTAAATGTGGCTTGCTTACCGTTACTTTGTATCAACATTAGGTCATTTTTTAAACACATCTGGTGGAGTACAAGTGTTGTGAATTTTGTACAATACTGTACCTGTATTGTACTGTAAAAAAATTTGGGAGAGCAAACCAAAAGTGAAAAGTGAAATTTGCTAATAACATTTCAGGAAATCATTTTAATAACATTTTGGAGCGCAAACTCAAAGATTTTTTGGTAGAAACTCTGAAGTGAATTTTTACTATTTATGATCGTAATCCTGGTTGAATGATAATGTAATTAATCTAATACTTGAAAAATAGCCAATCATCACTTCTTTTACCTTGATATTTAGCTAACTTTTATTTCTAATCTGGCAACAGTGCACTAGTTCCCTCCCAACTAGTAAATATCTTGGTAATAAAATACAATACGTGTGTGATATTGCAGCACCACATAATAATCATAATCATAATAATATCCACCAACACTTTCCTTCCATCATAATAAATATCTTGGTAATAAAGAACAACACGTGTATGATTTTGCAGCACCTCATAATAATAATAATAATAATAATAATAATAATAATAATAATAATAATAATAATATCCAACACTTTCCTTCCATCATAATAAATATCTTGGTAATAAAGAACAACACATGTATGATTTTGCAGCACCTCATAATAATAATTGAGGGGGTTGAGTTGATGTAAGGTATTGTAAGATTATATTTTGATATGATACCAGTCATGAGTTGTCCATGATGACAGCAACAAACAGGTTGATGATCTGTTTGGAAAATATTTACTACTTAGACAAAGTGGCAAAGAATGGCTGATTTTACCAAGCAAGTACAGGCATTTAACAATGAAATACTGTATAAGGATAAAAAAATCAGCTGATATTTATAATACTGAAGCAACTTCTATTATTATTTCTGTATGATTAAATCACTGCATACATATACAGTATGTTTGCCTACTGCGTGACGAACCCCAAATCAGCAACTTTTATTATATTATATCTGCAGCCGTTCCCAGATGCATGTAACTATAGCAGCTCCTCCAAACTCACACTACAACCAATTTACTTATTAGATGTTGGCTACAACTAGCTGCTCCCCCTAGATGACTTCTCCCTCTCACTCAGTCAGCAGACACTTTCCTTGTGTACCCCTCTCTCCATTGTTACTGACTTGTTGCCTCCTAACCCTACACCCTACCAACAACACCTCCCTTCACCATGCCAAAGGTCCAGCATAAAAAGATATACCTCTTGCACGCTCTCAAGCTTCAGGGGATTAACTAAACACACCAAATATTTATCGAGAGCTAAACAAGGCCATAATAATAATAATAATAATAATAATAATAATAATAATAATAATAATAATAATAATAATAATAATAATAATAATAATAATAATAATAATAATAATAATAATAACAATAATAATAATAATATCCAACACTTTCCTTCCATCATAATAAATATCTTGGTAATAAAGAACAACACATGTATGATTTTGCAACACCTCATAATAATAATAATTGAGGGGGTTGAGTTGACGTAAGGTGTTGTTGTATGATTATATTTTGATATGATACAGATTTAAAATTTTATTTCCCAAAAATTCAGCATCTCAGGACCTTCATGATTTCCTTCTCAACAGACCATATGAAAAACTTTCTTTGAGCTGTTAGATATTCTTACCGAGATGGAAAATATACTGGACAGCATTTTTTTACTCACAATGGGATATTTTCATACTTATCCTCTACACCATCAAAATGTTTAAGGGGGTGCGGGAATAGGGGGACAGGCTTTGTTTTTTTTTTTGGGGGGTGCGGGAGTAGAGGGACAGGCTGGGGAGGGGGGTTAGGGGGTTGTGGGAATAGGGGACAGGCTTTCTACCCACCCCATGCCTGTCCCCCTATTCCCGCACCCCCCCAGTCCCCCCCCAAGCCTGTCCCCTACTCCCGCACCCCCTTAAATGTAGTTCTGCCTAGGGTACCACATGTCCATCCCTCAACCAGAGAAGAGAAGAGAAGGTGGAGGGAGAGTAGTCACATCACAATACACAGATGTTACACTTCCTATCATATCAATCACATCTTCTTCATAATCTGACTCCTGTAATATAAGAATTCAGTTTTACTTCTGGTTGTACAATGATGTAAAATAATATGTATCACAAAATGCATAATATGTGCATTACATTTTTCATTCAGAATGGGAAACTATTATAATATTGTAACATATTCATGTACTCATTATAATTATTAGATTCTGGATATTTAGTTTTGTTAATATATGATTCGATGAACACATGAAGCTAATCTTCTGTGTTGTGAAAACTGTATGAAACTGTTTTCCTCAGTTCAAGATTGTTGGGGATGATTCATTATATATAATCCGAGGTGATGAAGGAGGAGAGAGTGAGTGTGGAGGGCAGTTCTGTTCTGGATCTCGCCGCAGTCGAATACCGGATGGTGGTACAGGTCACTTCAAGTTCCTTCATTTATCCCTCATTCTTGATGATCATAGCTCTCAGTTTACGAGCTCTTTTCTACATATCCTCTTGACTTATCCAAGGAACCTTATACCGGTACTCGACTGGGTGACTGACTATTGGTGATAACCCATACTATTCTCGTGCCTCATTTCTTCACCTTGGGAGACCTAAGTGCCTGCAACCCTACAGCTAAGTGTCTTTTGAGAGTCTTTACAGGTTCTTTATTCTCCCTAACGTCCAGCTTAGGTTATTCTTTTTGCTACCTGTTATAGTTATATGTGTGTGTACTTTGGTGAGCTATCGATAGTATTGGTGCCACCCAATTTACCATTATATTTTGTGTAAATATTTGTGTGAATGTTAGTTTAAGTGGGGATATTAATTATTAAACTTTAAGACTGTCTTCTAAATATTTTCTTGAATACACCTCATTGACTTTGGAATTTGTTTATATATCTAAAGCTTGATTTGGCACCCTAATGGTAACTTTTAGAATTTTAAACTTTAACCATAATATCCTTAGTGACTAAGACAGTCGTAAGTGCCGAACCAAGGTTTGATATGTAACAATATTTTATCACAGACAGACAGACTGACAGAAAAAAGGAAGTAAAAACAGAACCTCTCCAACTACTTTGTCAGAAGTAATAATCATCACCCTGAAAATATTCCCTCAACACAAATTCACAGCCTTCTCCTGTACAGTACAGTTGGACACAGAAATTCGTGGTACAGCCGAGGTGGTAAATGCTTAGCTCCTCCCAGTATGAAATTCCTTAACGACCAAAAAGATTTACCAGAGGCAGAAACTATGATGTGGGATATTGACGATAAGCAAATACCGGACAAAAGTCACTGGTTATAAGAGAGAGACAAGCATCTTCCACCTGGGTTGTACTGGCTGGATTAGTGGCAACACAGGTATAGGACAATTACAGAGAATGCAAGGTGTGGAGTTTGTAAAGATGGTGTATGGAAGTGAAGTTGTGGCACCTGGTGTGAGAGGCAGACCACCGGTTAGATGGCAGAACAGAGTGGAAGAGTATGTAAAGGAGAGAAGCATGAGGGGCAGAGTAGGGCTGGACCAAGTAAGGAGGGAGTGTTGGAACAGAGTGGAAGAGTATGTAAAGGAGAGAAGCATGAGGGGCAGAGTAGGGCTGGACCAAGTAAGGAGGGAGTGTTGGAACAGAGTGGAAGAGTATGTAAATGAGAGAAGCATGAGGGGCAGAGTAGGGCTGGACCAACTAAGGAAGGAGTGTTGGAACAGAGTGGAAGAGTATGTAAAGGAGAGAAGCATGAGGGGCAGAGTAGGGCTGGACCAAGTAAGGAGGGAGTGTTGGAACAGAGTGGAAGAGTATGTAAAGGAGAGAAGCATGAGGGGCAGAGTAGGGCTGGACCAAGTAAGGAGGGAGTGTTGGAACAGGGAAAACTGGAGACACTTCTGCCGTGGACACCCCCTTGGAGGGAACGAGGCGTCAGAGCTATAGACAGATAGATATAGATAGATAGATAGACAGGTATAGTTGCCAGCATCCTCTGGTTTCACATGACCCAGACTTAAGTGTCTTCTAGTGCTATCAAGTATCCAAGTGAAGGAGGATAGTGGCTCTCCATCCTCAAGGAAATATAATACAACTACCATTTCTAACTACATTTGGTTCCTTGCCCAGGTTTATACAATGCTCTAACATTTGTCCATTCTTTTCTCAAGAGAGGGTTAGTGATGGCATTTTTCATCTACATAAATAATAATACTAGAATGACATTACTGTAGTATATTAGTATTAGTGATATGACTATCCACCAACTATGTACTGTCACTCTAAGAATCTAAAATGAACACACACTGAGTGAGATAAAGATTGACTGATGAGTGTAATGAGGCACCAAACCCTACATACAGCATGAGGGAAAAAACAGACCTTAAGGGAGTGCGGGAATAGGGGGATAGGCTTGGGGGCGGTTTAGGGGTGTGTGGGAGTAGGGGACACAGGCTTGGGTGGTGCGGGAGGGAGGGGGACAGGCTTGGAGGGGGGGGGGGGGGTTTAGGGGGGTGCAGGAATAGGGGACAGGCGGTTGGGGGGTGCGGGAATAGGGGACAGGCTTTCTACCCACCCTAAGCCTGTCCCCCTATTCCCGCACCCCCCCAACAACCCCCCCCCCCCAAGCCTGTCCCCTACTTACTCCCGCACAACTACTGCCCTCTCTATCACTGGGTTCTCCAGGCACAGTTACCATCAGATGACTGGAGGCCACCTGGTGTTGTATCTGGTATCAGTGAAATATATGACCTGGACATACCTATACCCCCTACACACACACACACACACACACAAACACACACACACAAACACACACCTACCTATACCCCCTACACACACACACACACACACACACACACCTACCTATACCCCCTACACACACACACACACACACACACGGGTTTAAAAGTCACACTCAGAGGTTTACCCACAGCAAAAAAAAAAAAAAAAAAAAAAATAAGAATATCAACATTGCAACATATGGAAGAGAGTAAACACAGAAGGAGAAAAATTTTGTATCACCTTGCCTATCCTATCCTTCTTCCATCCTTCCCTCCTCGTCTGCTCGGGTGAAACAAACTTGGTGATAAGTTGTCAATATGCAGATTTAAATTTTCTGCAATGAATATCACGCAAAACAAGCTTGTTGGTGTAGGAGGTAGGTGGCCTTGAGTCACCTGATGGTAATTGTACCCTAGTTTGGGAGGAACTGTAAGTGAGAGAAACAGGGAATGATACATAGTAACTGTGATGAATCCCTTACTTAATAATAAATACTTTCTATATACTGTACTTAACTAAAATAATGGCAAGAACAATAATCAATCAATTCCTCGTTGGTGATATTTCTTATTCACTAACTTTCCTATGCCACTATGTTAAAATTTCCAGGAATATATTTCCTTCTTACTTCTCTGTGACTGACTGTTGTGTTCCACTCAGCCAAGACATGGAGTGAGAAGTGTTGCTGCAGTGTATCCAGCTTCATTGGTTGTCAGACAGGTATATCATCCATCATCCTCACCACTCATATTACTCACAACCAGACGCTGAGGTTCCCTGTAACATGGAGTGAGTAACTTTATTACAATTGGTCTGATACAAACATAGAACAAATAACTTTCAAAACATTAATTTAATCTATTTGTATCACAGAAAATATAATGTGCAGTAAAATTATCCTTAAAACAAGTTATTAAACTTGGAATGAATTATTCTACACTTTTCTGGTTTTTAGAGAAAAAACACAACTATTAAAAGAAAATTGTAAACATTATGTAGCAAAACTATAACACTCATGATGGAAAAACAGGTTTGTTACAAGGAAATGAAGGACTGAGGAAGGATATCAGAATCATTCATCCCTAAGATAGAGGAGGATGGTGTGGCAATATGGCTTCATCTCCGACAGCTACACGTACAGTTGGACACATGAATGGGTGGTACAGCCCAGGTGAAAGATACTTGTCCCATTTGAGTAACCAGTGTCTATGATCAGGTACTTGCTTTTTATTACCATCCTCAATACTGACTTCTGCCCCTCCTAATTACCAACCCAACCTAACCCAACCCACCTAACCTAACCTAACCAGTGTCTATTATCAGGTACTTGCTTTTTATTACCATCCACAATACTGACTTCTGCTCCTGATGTCTCCTATTTAACACTAAGGAACTTGATATTGGGAGAAATTGACAATCTTTCACTTGGGCTGTACCACCCATTCATGTGTCCAACTGTACTTCCTCCTCCACCTCACCTGACAACCATGGTGGAACTTGGAAAGGAATGCTCAACACTAAACAAATGTACACATCACTTGCACATCATTATATATATAAAATCCTAAACAACATATTTATAATAATTTATCATAATAACAAAAGAGCAGTCAACAATTAAGCATTTACCATGAACATCAAGGATGAAACTGAGGAAAATGTTTTTAGCTTCATTCACAGCCAAACAGGTATAGTTGTCAACATCCACATCAGTCACTATAAACCACAGCTCTCGGCCATCACCACTAATCACCATGTTGGAATTCATCTCATCCACAGGGGTCAGTATTCTAATGAGAACAGAAACTTACTATCACAGTACTAAAGAACTATTTATTTAGATTATTATATAGTATAAGGCTACCGGTACTGCTTGATAATAATACTTGCCTCTGTTACTGTCCTACTTGTTGATGTCACTCAGTTGGCATATGTAATTATGTAGCAATTTTTGTTCCTTAAGTAGTACATGAAAGGACTATGGCAGAATGTGTGTGTGTATGGATGACTTTACCATTCAGTACATGATCTCAACTCCCTCTACAAATATTTACATTCATGGCAAAGTTCCTTCATTGAGCATAAGTACTGTACCTTGAACCAGATGGATGGTGCCAGTCCTGAGTGCCCCTGACGGTCTGACCCAATCCACCCTCATCCTAACCCCTTTCCTAATCCTCTTCCTAATCCTCCCCTGGATCCCTAAATCCCCCACATATTATGCTGCCCATGAGCGGCCCTCTGTGGGACCCATAATTTGAAACTTTGAAACTTTGAGAAGATCTGTAGATCAGGATTGGCATGAACCCTGCAGGATAAAACTACTGGCAAAACAACTCTCACCATGTACAGTCGGTGTCAATAATAATCATCCACATGTGGGTATCTCAAACAATTTACTGTCTAATGTTTTCACGTTCACATAATTATGATGTTATTGTTTTAAGTAGTGTGTAGCTGCTTGTATTACATTAAAAGATGGTAGTTAACGTGTGTGTGTGTGTGTTATTGTTTTAAGTAGTGTGTAGCTGCTTGTATTACATTAAAAGATGGTAGTTAACGTGTGTGTGTGTGTGTGTGTGTTATTGTTTTAAGTAGTGTGTAGCTGCTTGTATTACATTAAAAGATGGTAGTTAACGTGTGTGTGTGTGTTATTGTTTTAAGTAGTGTGTAGCTGCTTGTATTACATTAAAAGATGGTAGTTAACGTGTGTGTGTGTGTGTGTGTTATTGTTTTAAGTAGTGTGTAGCTGCTTGTATTACATTAAAAGATGGTAGTTAACCTATTTATTGGAAAATGTATCATCTAAGGAACAGAGGGAAGCTGGCAAACTCTTATGGATGATTATATACTGTACAGGATAAGGAAGACAGGAATGAAAATCTATGAATGTGTTGTATGTCATGTAAAGACATTTTGAGTGTACCCGGGATTATGTTGTCTAATATTAACAGTCCAGGAATAAGGTACAGTATGGTATGGGTTAACAGGCTTGGGAAGGGGGGGGTGCGGGAGTACGGGGTGGTTGGTGGGTGCGGGAGTAGGGGGACAGGCTTGGGGGGGGGGGGTTTAGAGGGGTGCGGGAGTAGGGGGACAGGCTTGGGGGGGGGGGGTTTAGAGGGGTGCGGGAGTAGGGGGACAGGCTTGGGGGGGTTTAGGGGGGTGCGGGAGTAGGGGGACAGGCTTGGGAGGAGGTTTAGGGAGGTGCAGGAACAGGGGGACAGGCTTGGGGGGGGGGGGGGGGTTAAGGGGGTGCGGGAATAGGGGACAGGCTTTCTACCCACCCCAAGCCTGTCCCCCTAATCCCCCCCCCCCCTCCAAGCCTGTCCCCTACTCCCGCACCCCCTTAACCTACCATGTAAGGATGGGTCTCACTGTGTATGTATGTATGTATGTACAGTCGCGGTCAATAATAATCATCCACATATGGGTATCTCAAACAATTTACTGTCTAATGTTTTCACGTTCACATATGATGTTATTGTTTTAAATAGTGCGTAGCTGCTTGTATTAAATTAAAAGATGAAAGTTAACCTATTTATTGGAAAGTTTATCAGCTAAGGAACAGAGGGAAGCTGTCAAAATCTTACGTTAGTTACCCCTATACGGATGATTATATTTGACCGCGACTGTATGTATGTATGTATGTACTATTGGCCACAACATATAGAAAATGTAAGCCTACGTAAATGGAAAATACAAAATTCATATGAGTTTGTTTGTTGTTTTGCTAATCACAGAGTCACTTTGGTAGACCATTTATTTATTACAATACTTCAAGAATAATGACCGACCCCCTCTTTCCATATAGCCTGTGTTTGGGTTAAGTTAATTAAGAGGGTGCGGGAGATATGTAAAGTATTGTATTAATGTCAAGATATGTAAAGTATTGTATTAATGTCAAGATATGTAAAGTATTGTATTAATCTCAAGATGTGTAAAGTATTGTATTAATCTCAAGATGTGTAAAGTATTGTATTAATCTCAAGATATGTAAAGTATTGTATTAATCTCAAGATATGTAAAGTATTGTATTAATCTCAAGATATGTAAAGTATTGTATTAATCTCAAGATATGTAAAGTATTGTATTAATCTCAAGATATGTAAAGTATTGTATTAATCTCAAGATATGTAAAGTATTGTATTAATCTCAAGATATGTAAAGTATTGTATTAATCTCAAGATATGTAAAGTATTGTATTAATCTCAAGATATGTAAAGTATTGTATTAATCTCAAGATATGTAAAGTATTGTATTAATCTCAAGATATGTAAAGTATTGTATTAATCTCAAGATATGTAAAGTATTGTATTAATCTCAAGATATGTAAAATATTGTATTAATCTCAAGATATGTAAAGTATTGTATTAATCTCAAGATATGTAAAGTATTGTATTAATCTCAAGATATGTAAAGTATTGTATTAATCTCAAGATATGTAAAGTATTGTATTAATCTCAAGATATGTAAAGTATTGTATTAATCTCAAGATATGCAATTAATCATACTGTACGCTAAATATGGAAAGAATTACCGTTATTGTGTACGGTTTTTCTACCTTCATTACCCACTAATTTAGACCATTCTAAGACTATTTTCTACCTTCATTACCCACTAAATTAGACCATTCTAAGACTATTTTCTACCTTCATTACCCACTAATTTAGACTATTTTCTACTTTCATTACCCACTTATTTAGACCATTCTAAGACTATTTTCTACCTTATTACCCACTTATTTAGACCATTCTAAGACTATTTTCTACCTTCATTACCCACTAATTTAGACCATTCTAAGACTATTTTCTACCTTATTACCCACTTATTTAGACCATTCTAAGACTATTTTCTACCTTCATTACCCACTAATTTAGACCATTCTAAGACTATTTTCTACCTTCATTACCCACTAATTTAGACCATTCTAAGACTATTTTCTACTTTCATTACCCACTAATTTAGACCATTCTAAGACTATTTTCTACCTTCATTACCCACTAATTTAGACCATTCTAAGACTATTTTCTACCTTCATTACCCACTAATTTAGACCATTCTAAGACTACTTTCTACTTTCATTACCCACTAATTTAGACCATTCTAAGACTATTTTCTACCTTCATTACCCACTTATTTAGACCATTCTAAGACTATTTTCTACCTTCATTACCCACTTATTTAGACTATTCTAAGACTATTTTCTACCTTATTACCCACTTATTTAGACTATTCTAAGACTATTTTCTACCTTCATTACCCACTAATTTAGACCATTCTAAGACTATTTTCTACCTTCATTACCCACTTATTTAGACCATTCTAAGACTATTTTCTACCTTATTACCATTATAATACTATTCTTCTATGCATTTTCCTTCTCATTTACCCCATTTCCAATATACCCCATCCATATCCCCTACTCCCTCACTCCCCTATAATGTATGGGGTATGGTGGGGTATCTTGGAAATGGGGCATTTGCAGAGGAAATGCCATAGAAGAAAATAGTCTTATAATGGTATAAATAAGTGGGTAATGAAGGTAGAAAAAGCGTGTATTTATTGAAAGAATTACCGTTTTGTAGCAGTGTTGCCAGATCCGGCTGGGTCCCAGTATTTTGCCCCGGTCATTTATTGTACTTTATCACGATTATTTCCCGGTAGTTTGCCGAGGTTAGGTCCCGGTAGTCTGATGAGGTCTAGGTTAGGTTAGGTAAGGTCAGGCTAATTTCAAAATGCCCCATTTGAATATGCCCTATCTTGGAAATGGGGCATTTGCGGAGGAAATGCCATAGAAGAATATAGGGTAAATATTGAAAGAATTACCGTTATTGCGTACGTTTTTTCTACCTGTATTACCCACTAATTTAGACCATTCTAAGACTATTTTCTTCTATGGCATTTTCTCCGCAAATGCCCCATTTCCAAGATAGGGTATATTCAAATGGGGCATTTTGAAATTAGCCTGACCTTACCTGACCTTACCTAACCTAACCTAGACCGCATCAGACTACCGGGACCTAACCTGGGCAAACTACCGGAACCTAACCTGGGCAAACTACCGGGAAATAATCGTGATAAAGTACAATAAATGACTGGGGCAAAATACTGGGACCCAGCCGGATCTGGCAACACTGCTGCAAAACGGTAATTCTTTCAATAAATACCGAAGAAAATAGTCTTAGAATGGTCTAAAATAGTGGGTAATGAAGGTAGAAAAACCGTACGTAATAACGGTAATTCATTCAATATTTACCGAAAATAGTCTTAGAATGGTCTAAATAAGTGGGTAATGAAGGTAGAAAAACCGTACGCAATAACGGTAATTCTTTCAATATTTACCGTAAAATATCTATTATACAGTTAGGTCCACTTCTGTACCTTTACCTTATAATGGTATAAATAAGTGGGTAATGAAGGTAGAAAAAGCGTACGTAATAACGGTAATTCATTCAATTTTTACCCTTAACTGTTAGCAGCAGGTGTGCATTGTGCAATACTGCAGGTCTTGTTTACATCTTGTCAGTCCGTCAGTGTTGCCAGGACTGCTTCAAGAAATTTTCCTAACTTCACCTTTAGAATTCCCTGATTACTCTTGTTCATTGATAGTCTTTATGGTATTTCGTCTGGTAGAAATTTCCCTGTTTACCCCTGAACATTCTATATACTTATAATTTTTCTGTGAGGACTTAAAAATTCTCTAAAA
Organism: Petrolisthes cinctipes; assembly: GCA_033782935.1. NCBI lineage: Eukaryota > Metazoa > Arthropoda > Malacostraca > Decapoda > Porcellanidae > Petrolisthes > Petrolisthes cinctipes. The sequence goes on along the minus strand of JAWQEG010002082.1, from coordinate 29,035 downwards.
CAGAAAAATTTCCATGCACCTGGCAACACCGCATTTTCTGGCTACAGTTGTTGCTATGTTGGTCGTCGAAAAAAGTTTGTTTATTCAACGGCGCTTTACTTTCCTTTTCTTTCCTCAATTTCCTATTTCTATTTCTCTTTTCTTCCAACAAGCTACAAATATAATTTCCTTCGTTCTATTGCTCTCATGTTGGCCAGAATGTACGTGTGTGTGTGTTTATTATTTTTTTTTTTTGGCACGATATTACTTCTCTCCCAGTCGAGGACAGCCTGGGGCCGGATACTCAAAACAATTTAGGACATCCTATCTCGGCAAGGGAGCCCTAACTTCCCCAGTGTGCTTATTATGACGGTATACTCAAAACACATACGACAGCATACTCAAAACCTTTGGCAGCCATCTTGTCCTAAGTTAGGGCGCTTGGATTTAGGACAACCCCCAGGCAGCCCTAAGTAGAGTTATGACACCGAACACCGTAGAAAACATGATCAATCAACTCGGCTGTACCAAAAAGAATAAGAAAGACTCTATACTTTTTGGCTGTATTACCAAAGAGCACCACTTTGTTGTTGTTGGAGAGACTACTGAGAAAGAGTGTATAGTAAAGGGAACTACTCCAATGTCAGTCATAATCACCAAAGAAGATAGTATAGATTTCCTCAGAATGAAATAATAAACTTATCCGAGAAATAGGACCATGGCATAATATATCGCTCGTCGTACAATACAATTTAGCGCCATTCTCACACATACTCGAGTAATATTGAGTATGTAGTGTAAGTAAAGTTAATTAGGAGACTTATGTGTGGCATGAGAAATAGTCAGAACAATTCAAGGATTCACAGCACAATAAATGAGTTTCCCAGTCATTGGTTTAAGCAATAACTTTTCAATTTGGACCCTGAACTAGAAGCTTTGTGCAGTGGCAGTATCATAACCAATGAGGTATGAGGTGCAGCCATTGCGCACTGGCTACCGTTTTGGGAAGTTTTTTACAAAGCACCTCGGTGACCTACCCCTCCACAGGAAGGGTAGGTAAGTCTCACACTGCTTACCTCCCTATTTTTTATCATTATTTTATTTTTATAGAGGCTGGAGGTGGAGCTGAAGGGGGAGGCGGTGTGGGGACACAGTAGGTTCCCCCACATATAAGTTTGAATTTCCTTTTTAATAATTCTAGAGACAAAATAATTTTTAAATTATAATTGTAATTATTTTTAAAAGTGTTAATTGTGCAAATTTTTTGTGTCTTTTATCGGTCTTTTATTAGTATCTAGTGTTTTAATTATTTTTAATATTTTAATATTTTTAATAGTGTTAGAGACAATTATTTTAAAACTATAATTGTAATTTATTTTTAAAAGTGTTAATTGTGCATATTTTTTTTATATTTTAGCTGTCTTTTGTTATTTATTTAGTGTTTTGTGAAAGGGCTTGACATTCTTGATGGCCCGTGTCCCTCCGGGAATGAGCGCTGCGTTGGCCTTGCCAGCCACCAGCGGCCCCCCAATTACCTGAAAAAGAAATAACACCTCTGAAAAATAACGCCTGAGAAGAAATAACACCTGAAATAAATACCCCTGAAAAAAACACCTAAAAAAAAACTAAAAAAAAATAACACCTGAAAAAAAATAACACCTGAAAAAAAATAACACCTGAAAAAAAATAACGCCAGAAAAAAAACGCCAGAAAAAAAAAATAACGCCTGAAAAAAATAACGCCTAAAAAAAACGCCTGAAAAAAAAAAAAAAAAAAAAAAACTGAAAAAAATTAAAAAGTAAAAAAAAAAAAACTGAAATAAATAAATAAAAAAACACCAGAAACGAAAAAAAGCACCTGAAATAAATAAAAAAATAAAAAACAATTAAAAATAAATAAATGAAAAAACACCTAATAAATAAATAAATAAAAAAACACATGAAAAAAAATAATTAAAAAAAAACACCTGAAAAAAACTGAAAAAGGAGCTTGAAAAAGGTAAATAAAAAAAGTCTGGAAAAATAAAAACACTAAAAAAGCCTGAAAAAAAGCCTGAAAAAAATAAATGAGTAAAAAAAGTCTTAAAAAATAAACAAATAAATAAAAAAGCCTGAAAAAAACACACCTTAAAATAATTAAATAAAAAAACACCTAAAAAACACACCTGAAAAAAATCAAATAAATAAATAAAAAAAAACACCTGAAATAAATAAAATAAAAAACACCTGAAATAAATAAAAAAATAAAAAAATGCACCTTAAATAAATAAATAAATAAATAAAAACAGCACCTGAAATATATAAATAAATAAAAAAAGCATAAAAAAATAAGTAGAAAAAGGCTGAAAAAAATAAAAAGATAAAAATAAGCCTGACAAAAAAAAAATAAAAAAAAATAAAAAAATATAAAAAATTAAAAAAATAGATAAATGAAAAAAAGCCTGGAGAAAATAAATAAATTAAAAAAAGCCTGAAAAAAATAAAAATAAAAAAGCCTGAAAAAAATAAAAAAGCCAGAAAAAATAAATAAATAAAAAAACACCTGAAATAAATAAATAAATAAACACATGAAATAAATAAATAAATAAAAAAACACATGAAAAAACACCTGAAATAAAAAATAAATAAATAAATAAAAAGCACCTGAAATAAGAAATAATATAAAAAACACCTGAAATAAAAGAAATAATTGAATAAAAAAAACACCTGAAATAAAAAATAAATAAATGAAAACAAAAACACCTGACAAAAATTAATAAATAAATAAAAAAACACCTGAAATATAAAAAAATGAAATAAATAAATAAATAAAAAAACACATGAAATAAATAAAAATAAAATAAAAAAACACCTGACAATAAATAAATAAATAAAAAAAAACTAAAAAACACCTGACAAAAATAAAAAAAAATAAAAAAAATAAAAAAATACAATATGAAAAAAAACTGAAAAAAAATTAAATAAACAAACTGAAAAAACTGAAAAAATTAAATAAATGAAAACCTAAAAAAATTAAAAAATTAAAAAAAAAACTGAAAAAATAAATAAATAAATATAAAAATACAACCTGAAAAAATAGTAAATGCAAAAAACTGAAATAAATAAATAAATAAATAAATAAACAACCTGAAAAAAAAACTGAAAAAATTAAACAAAACTGAAAAAAATGAATAAATAAAAATAACTGAAAATAAATAAATATATCAATAAATAAAAAGCCTGAAAAAGATAAATAAATAAAAAAAGCCTTAATAAAAAGCATGAAAAAAATAAAAAACAGCCTGAAAAAAATGAAAAAGCCTGAAAAAAATATGATAAAAAAAAGCCTGAGAAAAGCCTGGAAAAAATAAAAAATAAAAAAGCCTGGAAAAAAATAAATAAATAAAAGAAAGCCAGAAAAAAAATAAAAAAAAGTCTGAAAAAATATATAAATAAATAAATAAAAAAAAAGCCTGAAAAAAATTAATAAATAAATAAAAAAAAAAAAACTGAATTTTTTTATATAAAAATAAAAAAACACTTGAAAAAACAAATAAAAAAAACTGAAATAAATAAATAAATAAAAAACATCTAAAATAAAAAAATAAAAAAACACCTGAAATAAATAAAATAAAAAAACACTTGAAATAAATCAAATAAAAAAAGCACCTGAAATAAATAAAAAAATAAAAAAGCAAGAAATAAATAAATAAATAAAAAGCCTGAAAAAAATAAATAAATAAAGAAAGCCTGAAAAAAATATATAAATTAAAAAAGCCTGAAAAAATAAATAAATTAAAAAAGCCTGAAAAAACACCTGAAAAAAAATAAAAAAACACCTGAAATAAATAAATAAATAAATAAAAACACCTGAAATAAAAAAAAAAATAAAAACACCTGAAATAAAAAAACACACCTGAAATTAATATATAAATGAAACACCTTAAAAAAACACTTGAAATAAAAATAAAAATAAAAAAACACCAGAAAAAAAAACAGATAAAAAAAACTGAAAAAAATTAAAAAATTAAAAAACACCTGAAATAAAAAATAAATAAAAGAACACTTATAAAATAAATAAATAAATAAATAAGAAAAACACCTGAAAAAAAAACATAAAAAAACTGAAAAAAATATATAAAAAAGTCAGAAAAAATAATAATAAAAGCCTGAAAAATAATTAATTAAATAACTAAAAAAAGCAAAGAAAAAAAAAAGAATAAATAAATAAAAAAGTCTTTAAAAATAAATCAATAAATGATTTAAAAAAAAGCCTGAAAAAGAAACACCGGACAAAAATAAAAAAATAAAAAAATATAAAAAACACCTGAAAAAAATAAAATAAAAAAAACACCTGAAATAAATAAATAAATAAAAAAGCAATAAATAAATAAATAAATAAATAAAAAAGAGCACGCAATAAAAAACATGATATAAAAACAACATAAAAAAACACCTGAAAAAAATATATAAATAAAAAAAGACCTGAAAAAAAAGAAACAACTAAAAAAAATGACCTGAAATAGAAATAAATAGATAAAACAAAAAACTGAAAAAAGCTGAAAAAAAACAACATAAAAAAATAAATAAATAAACAAAAAATAAATAAAAAAACTGAAAAAAATAAATGAAAAAATATTAAATAAATAAATAAAAAAAACACTGAAATAAAAAAATAAATCAATAAAAAAACACTGAAAAAAATAAATGAAAAAAGCCTGAAAAAAGATAAATAAAAGAAGCCTGACAAAATTATATAAATAAAAATAACTGAAAAAAATGGAAATATAAAAAAGCCTGAAAAACACCTGAAAAAAAAACAACACCTGAAATAAATAAATAAATAAAAGAAACACCTGAAATAAATAAATAAAACACATGAATAAAAATATATATAAAAAAACAATAAAAAAATGAAAAAAAACTGAAAAAAACATGAAAAATAACTGAAAAAAATAAATAAATAAAAAAACTGAAAATAAATAAATAAATAATTAAATAAGAACCTGAAAAAAATAAATAAGTAAATAAAAAAGGCCTGAAAAAATTCAATAAAAAAACCTGAAAAAAATAATAAGAAAAAGTCTGAAATAAATAAATAAACAAATATATAAATGAATAAATAAAAACAGCATAAAAAATAAATAAATAAATAAGTAAATAAAAAAAAACCTGAAAAAAGTAAAAAAAAAAAAAAATAACTGAAAAAAATAATAAGAGAAATCCTGAAAATAATAAATAAATAATATATAAAGCCTGAAAAATAAATAATAAAAAAATGCCTTAAAAAATTCAATAAAAAAAGCTTGAAACAAATATATAAATAAAAATAGCCTGAAAAAAAAATAAAAAAGCCTGAAAAAAACACATGAAAAAAAATGAAAATGAAAATAAAAAAACACCTAAAAAAAGACCTGAAAAAAAATAAATACAAAAAACACCTGTAAAAAAAACACCTGAAAATAAATAAGTAAAAAAAACACCTGAAACAAATAAACAAATAAAATAACACCTTAAAAAAACCCTGAAATATATAAATAATTAAATAGATAAAAAAAATCCTGAAAAAATTAATAACAAAAGCCTGAAAAAAAATTATAAATAAAAAGCCTGAAAAAAATTAATAAATATAAAAGCAAGAAATAAATAAATAAATAAAAAGCCTGAAAAAAAAATAAAGAAAGAAAGCCTGAAAAAAATATATAAATAAAAAAGCCTGAAAAAATAAATAAATTAAAAAAGCCTGAAAAAAACACGTGAAAAAAAATAAAAAAACACCTGAAATAAATAAATAAATAAATAAAAACACCTGAAAAAAAATAAAAAAATAAAAACACCTGAAATAAAAAAACACACCTGAAATTAATATATAAATAAAACACCTTAAAAAACACTTGAAACAAAAATAAAATAATAAAACACCAGAAAAAAAAACTGAAAAAAAACTGAAAAAAAAATATAAAAAATTAAAAAAACACCTGAAATAAAAAATAAATAAAAGAACACTTATAAAATAAATAAATAAATAAATAAGAAAAACACCTGAAAAAAACATAAAAAAACTGAAAAAAATAAATAAAAAAGCAAGAAAAAATAATAATAAAAGCCTGAAAAATAATTAATTAAATAACTAAAAAAGCCAAAAAAAAAAGAATAAATAAATAAATATAAAAAAACAACCTGAAAAAATAGTAAATAAAAAAACTGAAATAAATAAATAAATAAATAAATAAACAACCTGAAAAAAAAACTGAAAAAAATTAAACAAAACTGAAAAAAAATAAATAAATAAAAATAACTGAAAATAAATAAATATATCAATAAATAAGAAGCCTGAAAAAGATAAATAAATAAAAAAAGCCTTAATAAAAAGCATGAAAAAATTAAAAAACAGCCTGAAAAAAATGAAAAAGCCTGAAAAAAATATGATAAAAAAAGCCTGAAAAAAGCCTGGAAAAAATAAAAAATAAAAAAGCCTGGAAAAAAATAAATAAATAAAAGAAAGCCAGAAAAAAAATAAAGAAAAGTCTGAAAAGATATATAAATAAATAAATAAAAAAAAGCCTGAAAAAAATTAATAAATAAATTAATAAAAAAGCTGAATTTTTTTATAAAAAAATAAAAAAAACACTTGAAAAAAAACATGAAAAAAATAAAATAAAATCTAAAAAAATAAATAAATACAAATAAATAACACCTGAAAAAACAAATAAATAAAAAAAAACTGAAATAAATAAATAAAAAACATCTAAAATAAAAAAATAAAAAAAACACCTGAAATAAATCAAATAAAAAAACAATTGAAATAAATCAAATAAAAAAAGCACCTGAAATAAATAAATAAATAAAAAAGCACCTGAAATAAATAAATAAATAAATAAAAAGCCTGAAAAAAAAATAAATATAAAAGCAAGAAATAAATAAATAAATAAAAAGCCTGAAAAAAATAAATAAAGAAAGTAAGCCTGAAAAAAATAAATAAATAAAAAGCCTGAAAAAGATAAATAAATAAAGAAAGCCTGAAAAAATATATAAATAAAAGCCTGAAAAAATAAAATAAAAAAGCCTGAAAAAAACACCTGAAAAAATTAAAAAAAACACCTGAAATAAATAAATAAATAAATAAAAACACCTGAAATAAAATAAAAAAATAAAAACACCTGAAATAAAAAAACACACCTGAAATTAATATATAAATAAAACACCTTAAAAAACACTTGAAACAAAAATAAAATAAAAAAAAACACCAGAAAAAACAGATAAAAAAAACTGAAAAAATTAAAAAATTAAAAAACACCTGAAATAAAAAATAAATAAAAGAACACTTATAAAATAAATAAATAAATAAATAAGAAAAACACCTGAAAGAAACATAAAAAAACTGAAAAAAATATAAAATAGCCAGAAAAAATAATAATAAAAGCCTGAAAAATAATTAATTAAATAACTGAAAAAAGCAAAAAAAATGAATAAATAAATAAATAAAAAAGTCTTAAAAAAATAAATCAATAAATGATTTAAAAAAAAGCCTGAAAAAGAAACACCGGACAAAAATAAAAAAACATAAAAAACACCTGAAAAATAAAAATAAAAAAACACCTGAAATAAATAAATATATAAATAAAAAAACACCTGAAATAAAAATATAAAAAAACACCTGAAAAAAAAACACCTGAAATAAATAAATAAATAAAAAAGCAATAAATAAATAAATAAATAAATAAAAAAGCACGCAATAAAAAACATGATATAAAAATAACATAAAAAACACCTGAAATAAAAAATAAATAAAAAACACCTGAAATAAAAAATAAATTAATAAAAAAACACTTAAAAAAACTAAAAAAAAAAAAATCCTGATAAAAAAATAAATAAAAAAAGGCACCTGAAAAAAATATATAAATAAAAAAAGACCTGAAAAAAAACATAAAAAAACAACTAAAAAAATGACCTGAAATAGAAATAAATAGAAAAAACAAAAAAATTAAAAAAGCTGAAAAAACAGCCTAAAAAAATAAATAAATAAACAAAAAATAAATAAAAAAAATCTGAAAAAATAAATGAAAAAATATTAAATAAATAAATAAAAAAAACACTGAAATAAATAAAAAAACACCTGAAAAAATAAATAAATAAATAAATAAACATCTGAAAAAATAAATAAGTAAATAAAAAAAACTGAAAAAAATAAATAAAAAAACACCTAAAAAATAAATAAAAAACACCTGAAAAAAATAAGTAAAAAAAAAAAACTGAAGAAAATAAATAAATAAATAAATAAAACACCTGAAAAAAATAAACAAATAAAAAAAATATCTGAAAAAATAAATAATAAAAAAAACACCTGAAATAAATAAATAAATAAAAAAAGCCTGAGAAAAATAAATAAATAAAAAAGCCTGAAAAAAATAAATAGATAAAAAAAGCCTGAAAAAATAAGAAAAAGCCTGAAAAAAAATAAGAATAAACCTGAAAAAAAAAATAGAAATAAAAAAAGCCTGAAAAAAAACACCTGAAAAAAAACTACAACCTGAAAAAAAAAACTAAAATGACCCTGACAAAAAAACAAACTGAAAAAAACCTTGAAAAAAAATGTAAAAAATGAATAAATAAATAAAAACAACCTGAAAAAAATAAATAAAAAAAACAGCCTGAAAAAAAATATAAAAAATAAAGTGAAATAAAAAAAAAATTATAATAAAAATAAATAAATATATAAATAAAAATAACCTGAAAAAAAAAATGGAAAAAAAAATAAAAAATAAATAAATAAATAACAACTTGAAAAAAAAAAAAAAAAAAACCTGAAAAAAATTAAAAGCCTGAAAAAAATAAATAAAAAAGCCTGAAAAAAAATAAAATAAAAAAGCCTGAAAATAATATATAAATTAGAAAAAGCCTGAAATAAATAAATAAATTAATAAAAGCCTGAAAATGGCTGAAAAAATAAATAAATAAAAAAAGCCTGAAAAAAATAAAAAAGCCTGGAAGAAAAAAAAAAGAAAAGAAATAAATAAGAATAAATATATAAATAAAAAGAATCCTGAAAAAAATAAATAATCAAATAAATAAAAAAAAGCCAGAAATAAATAAATAAATAAAAAAAGCCATACATAAAGAAAAATAAATAAATAAAAAAAAGTCTGAAATAAATAATAAATAAATAATAAAGAAAAAGCCTGAAAAAAAAATATATAAAAAACATGAAAAAAATATGATAAAAAAAAAACTTAAATTAACAAAAAAAAAAACTTAAATAAATAAATAAATTAAAAAAAAAACATGAAATAAATAAATAAATTATCACCTGAAAAAAAACATTCGAAAAAAACACACCTGAAATAATTGAAAAAATGAAAAAAGCACGAAATAAATGAATAAATAAAAAGGCCTGAAAAAAATAAATAAATATAAAAAGCCTGAAATAAATAAATAAATGAAAAAACCCTGAAAAAAATAAATAATTAAAAAAGCCTGAAAAAAATAAATTAAAAAAGCCTGAAAAAAGATAAATAAAAGAAGCCTGAAAAAAATATATAAATAAAAATAACTGAAAAAAATGGAAATAAAAAAAGCCTGAAAAACACCTGAAAAAACACACACCTGAAATGAATAAATAAATAAAAGAAACACCTGAAATAAATAAATAAAACGCATGAATAAAAAAAATATAAAAAAACAATAAAACAATGAAAAAAAAACTGAAAAAAATAGATAAATAAAAAAAGCCTGAAAAACAGATAAATAAAAAACGCCTGAAGAAAATTGATAAATAAAAAAAAGCCTGAAGAAAATATTTAAATAAAAAAATACTGAAAAAAATTATTTAAATAAAAGAATCCTGAAAAAAATATAAATAAAAGAATCCTGAAAAAAATATAAAGAAACAAAGCCTGAAAAATAAGAAAAAAAAAATGAAAATAAATAAATGAAAAAAAAAAACTGAAAATGATTAATTGAAAAAAAAAAAAAAATGAAAATAAATAAATGATAAAATGCCTGAAAGAAAAACCTGAAAAATGCCTGAAAAAACACCTGAAATAAGTAAATAAATAAATAAAAGACTGAGAAAAATATATAAATAAAAAAAGCCTGAAAAAAAAATTAAAAAAATTAAAAAATATATAAATGAAAAAATGCCTAGAAAAAAACACCTGAAAAAAGCATGAAAAAACACCTAAAAAAATAGATAAATTAAAAAAGCCTGAAAAAAAAACAAATAAATTAAAAAAGCCTGAACAAATAAATGAATAATAAAAGCCTGAAAAAAGCCTGAAAAAAATGAAAAAAAGTAGAACCTGAGAAAAAAAACTAAAAAAACTGAAAATACAACATAAAAAAATAGAAAAAAGTAAAAAATAAATAAAAATAAAAAATAACCTGAAAAAAAATAAAAATAAAAATAACAAAAAAAAATCCCTAAAAAAAACTGAAAAAAATAAAAATAAATAAATGCATAAAAACAGTGAAAAAAATAAAAATAAAAAAGCCTGGAAAAAATGAATAAAAAAAGCCTGAAAAAATAAATAAAAACATAAAAAAGCCTGAAAATAAATACATAAAAAAAGCCTGAAAAAATAAATATAAAAAAGCATGAAAAAATAAAGATAAAAAAGCCTAAAAAAAGCCTGAAAAAATAAATAAATAAAAAAGCCTGAAAAAAATAAATAAATAATGAAATAATGCCTGAAAAAAATCAATAAAAAAAGCTTGACAAAAATATATTGATAAAAAAGAGCCTGAAAAACATATATAAATAAAAAAAAACATAAAAAAACTGAAAAAAATAAGTAAATAAATAAAAAAACTGAAATAAATAAATAAAAAAATCACCTGAAAAAAACACCTAAAATAAAAAAAGCACCTGAAATAAAAAAATAAAAGAAAGTAACCTGAAATATATAAATAAACAAAAAAAAGCACAAAATATATTAATAAATAAAAAATAACGAAATACAATAATTATAAATAATTAAAAAAAGCACGAAATAAAAAATAAAAAAGCACGAAATAAATAAATAAAAAAGCCTGAAAAAAATAAATAAATAAAAAAAGCCTGAAAAAAAGCCTGAAAAATATAAATAAATTAAAAAAAAGACGGAAAAAAACACATGAAAAAACCCACCTGAAATAAATAAATAAATAAATAAAAAACACCTGAAATAAATAAATAAATAAAAAAAACACCTGAAATAAAAAAAAAAAACCTGAATTAAATAAATAAATAAAAAAACACCAGAAATAAATAAATACAAAAGAAAAACACTAGAAATAAATAAATAAATAAATAAAACACCAGAAATATATAAATAAATAAAAAAACACCAGAAATAAATAAATAAATAGAACACCAGAAATAAATAAATAAATAAAAACACACCTGAAAAAAAATAAAACAAAAACTGAAAAATATAAATAAATAAAAAACAACGTGAAATAAATAAATAGATAGGTAAAAAAATAAAAAGAATCTGAAAAATAAATAAATAAATAAAAAACAATCTGAAAAATAAATAAAAAAATAAAAAAACAATCTGGAAAAAAAAATAAAGAATCTGAAAAAAAAAAAAAAAAAAAA
>JAWQEG010002082.1:0-12500 GCA_033782935.1 Petrolisthes cinctipes | reverse complement strand
ATTCTCTCTCTCTCTCTCTCTCTCTCTCTCTCTCTCTCTCTCTCTCTCTCTCTCTTCAAAATTTGTATATAATGACTTTCACTTCTTCCTTATCTATATTTTCAGCAAAGAGTAAATCTCCCAGCCAGTTTTCTTTATATGGTTGTTGGAAGAGATTGTAGTTATTTCTTATAGTTTGATATTGTGGGCAATGCAATATAAAATGTTGTAAGTCTTCACATTGTTCACTGCAACAAATACACTTTGTATCTTGGTTTACAAATCTATTTCTATTTTGTAGTTTGAGGGTATTTGACCGCCATCTGAAAAATATTATTGATGATGAATTGTTATCATAAAAGGTAGTTTCTTTAATTTCACTTTTGTATGTTGCATATAATTATGCTAACACTCGAATTGGATTGAAGTTCCTTTTCCAAATTTTATGATCCCAGTCATTTACTATTTTCTTGATTTTTTCACTGTTTATCATTTTTAGATTGCATTTACTAAGACCTGTTCCTTTTGTAAACTTTATAATCTCCGCTAGACAATTGTCTTCTTCGTGATTTTCTCGCAGGTTTCTCCACACATGTCCAATAAGATTTTCTTCGTTGTTTAATAAATATTTCACATATGAAACTCTTGCCCTCATCATTGTTGAGTACATTGTTGAGTCGCCCCACCTCACCTCGTAACACACACACACACACACAGACACACCTAGTATGATTCGGTAAACTTTATTTTCTATTCTTTGAATCTTTTGAATTTCTGTTTTATTGAAGTGGATTACATTGGTACCATACAGGATAGAGAGAGGGCAGAGCAACATTTTTCCAATATGTTTTACCAATAATCATTTTATTACCTGTATTGTTTGTCACTATGCTGAGTTCCATAGAGGTATTTATCATTTGGAGTATATTGGTCCAGATTGCTCGTATCCACTTTTGTCCCCTTTCCAATTGGGCACACGTACAGTATGTTGGTATAGACTCAGAGTACAATAACTTTATATAATTATAAATAGTTGTAAGAACAGCACAGTTTCTTTAAATAAAATCACGAACGAGCGATATGACCCTTCCCACACAGAGGTTACAGGGCAACTGACATTAATTTTTACCATACACCACAAGCTAAGGTCCTATACAGATGGTCAAAATTATCAGGTACCGTTTTTTTTTTTTTTTTTTTTTTTTTTTTAATTCTCCACGGTTGTTCTTGTGGTCCAACGGTTTGTCCCACTGAATTCGTCACACGTACTACCTTTTAGGGGTGATAATTATGTCAAGATTATTCACGGTAGTTACGACGGTATGGTACTGGTACGATGGATGACTGTCACTACTCTCACTCACTCACTACTCTCACTCACTCACTCACTACTCTCACTCACTCTCTCACTACTCTCACTCACTCACTTACTACTCTCACTCACTCACTACTCTCACTCTCAATCACTACTCTCACTCACTCACTTACTACTCTCACTCACTCACTCACTACTCTCACTCACTCATTCACTCACTACTCTCACTCACTACTTTCACTCACTCACTCACTTACTACTCTCACTCACTCACTACTCTCACTCACTCACTCACTACTCTCACTCACTCACTTACTACTCTCACTCACTCACTCACTACTCTCACTCACTCACTTACTACTCTCACTCACTCACTCACTACTCTCACTCACTCACTTACTACTCTCACTCACTCACTTACTACTCTCACTCACTCACTTACTACTCTCACTCACTCACTCACTACTCTCACTCACTCACTCACTACTCTCACTCACTCACTTACTACTCTCACTCACTCACTACTCTCACTCACTTACTACTCTCACTCACTCACTACTCTCACAACTCTCACTCACTCACTCACTACTCTCACTCACTCACTCACTTACTACTCTCACTCACTCACTCACTCACTCACTTTCTACTCTCACTCACTCACTACTCTCACTCATGGATATAACAATTTCTGGCATACGATATCATTGTTTGTTTTGGTCATTATCAGGGAATATAAGCAGGTAGTTTAAAGGGCTTAGTTCCACAGTGGCTTGGGTTGGTTATGATCCTCCCCAACCAACCACACTTGTCTTTTGGTTCGTTATGATCCTCCCCAACCAACCACACTTGTCTTTGGGTTCGTTATGATCCTTCCCAACCAACCACACTTGTCTTTGGGTTCGTTATGATCCTCCCCAACCAACCACACTTGTCTTTGGGTTCGTTATGATCTTCCCCAACCAACCACACTTGTCTTTGGGTTGGTTATGATCCTCCCCAACCAACCACACTTGTCTTTTGATTCGTTATGATCCTCCCCAACCAACCACATTTGTCAGTCTTACTTATGATATCCAACAACAAACTCAGTCTCCATATCCACGTACTAAATCTGTCAGGTAGTTCCATTATTACCATAGTTTGTTTGGATGCTCCCCAACCACACTGTCATAGTTTCATAGTAGAGTCATCCAATCCATAGAAACATGTGTCGTTTTAGTCCTCACCACAAACAATGACATTCACCCTTCACTGAAAAAATTGGTCACACGTAATTTGTCAGTATGTTATTCATCATATTATTAATCTTTTAGTGCAGCCAAAGACTAAAATAATTAATGACATCGAGTGTGATCATGACTAATAGTTCAATTCATGTTAATAAAAATAAATTAAACTACAAATGAAACCGATATCAACATTACATACATATAAGCAACTTAATGGTATGTGCATAGGTTACACACTCAGTGTACAGACACACATACGGCTAAAAATAAATGAATTGCACACACACACACACACACACACACACATAATCTATACATGCTCATACACACAGGTGCAAATCTGGGAAAATTGTTAAGCATTTCAATTATTTACTTAATATTTTTTCACTGGAAGGGAAAATAGGGAGTTTTCATGTGACGTCACGGTGTGCTCGGCGGCCATTTGGTTAAATTTGGTAGTATACCTCTGTAGTGATATGTGTATGTGTAATTGCATAATTTATAGGTATAATTTATTAGTTTTGTAATGGAACAAGTATTTGTATATAAAATAAGTGTAATTTCATCCAATGTAATTGTAATTTAATGTCATGTGTTGGATTACTTAATGGATATGAGTTATGGTTCCAATAATGGTTTGGTACTAAAATTGGTAGGTTCCAGAAACTCTGCCACTGTCCTTAAGTTAGGGACGCCATATTTGTTGTCCAGTATATACTAATACTACTATATTGTCTATATACCTCACTCACCTCAGTCGACTGGCAGCACAGCTACTGTTAACACCTACTTATAGTGTCTCTCACTCGATTCTTAATTCTTTCCTCTGGAGTTTGGGTAAGTATTTATATGTTCTTTGTATTATCAATGATTATGGTGGATTATATATTATGTTACTTGATAAGTGGACAGTATAAAATAGTTATTAATTGCTAGTATTAAGGAGTTTACGTGTTAGGAGAACTTGGGGTGTTTAACCGGTAGTTCAGCCGACAGGGATTGTCTGACCATCACATTTATATTCAGTCATTGTATAGTTATATGAATTACTGTATTTATGTTACTACATACCATGCTAGCACCTGTTATTGACTGCATGGATTTTGTATAGTGAATTGTTTCAATACATGCAGCAATGTCTTAATTGCCTGTGTTTTTGGTAGCCAACCATAATCTGTGACTATGTAAATTATAATGTGAAGTGTTTGTATAAATCTATACATATACAAGGTGTTGGGGATATGTATTTATTGTAATGTTTGTCTACAGGCTTCTTATTGTATAACCACCTGCCTGCCCATCCAGCCCCACTGATCAGTCACACTGTTAATATACACCACTGCAACTATATAAAAAAAAATCCATTCCTTTATGGCTGTCCACTGGCGGGAGGAGTAAGCCTAGGCGGGTTTAAGTACTCGTCGCTGATTGGCTGGCGGCCTCTGCCCCCACATAGAGCCATAATCTTTCCTCGCAGAACTACATATTTGTAATAAATTGCTTCCTGCTCTAATATTACAACAGATACACGTATTTTGTTTGGATTTTAAGACTCTACGATAAATTTGGAACTGGAAAAAGTTTTCCAAACTGCATTACAACCAAAATACAAGTAAATATGAGAAGTAGAAGTTGAAAAGTGTTATGAAAAGTGTATACCACTTTTTACATTTGGTTGTGTATTTACTGCAGTAATAAGGAAATCAATTTGAAAATAAAACTACTAATCTAATTCGGAAAATTATCCTTTACACGATAGTCCCATCAGATTTTAGATAAACTCGCACATAAGCGAGATACAGAATTATTTGTGGGAGTAAGTTTCATCCGTCTCTCACGCAAAACATCGTAACTAAATCGGTTTCATATTCTTGTGTGTTTTATGGCCATGTGTGTTCCTGTGACTATATTGTGTTGTAATATATGTGACGTACTCATGTTTATCATGTACGACATGCAAGAAAAACATTAATTATTCATAAATAGCTTAATTAAGCATGTGTCAGAGCTTAAGCATATCCCCCCACTTCCTGCCCTTAGTGCCGCTGGCATATAACTGTAACAGTAACTAAACCGCCAAGACAGTGAGGCAGGCGGCCAACTGTACTCCAAAAGTAACCCATCTAGAACTCGCAGGGAGACGTTCCTTGATATTGGCCAACTTTGCAATAGCAGACATCACAATTTTGATAAAGTAGTATTCTTTCTACCGTATCTTACATATTTACAAAAGTATATAACGAGAATTTTTTTCTCAAGTCTCCCTGCGAGTTCTAGATGGGTTACTTTTGGAGTACAGTTGGGCGCCTGCCTCACTGTACCTGTATAGCCTATTGATGACCTGTATAGCCTACTGATGACCTGTATAGCCTACTCATGACCTGTATAACCTACTCATGACCTGTATAGCCTACTCATGACCTGTGACATTCAGAATTGAGTCATAACCTGAGCTATGTTAAGGTGGTAATTCTTTTTTGGTACCTTGGAGTGCCTTAATTTCTCCAAAGTATGCTAGGAAACAGAACCAGATGAACAAAAATAATGGTGTTCTGTTGTTTGGAATAGTTTGGAGGATTCAGTTGCTCCAGATTTACCAACTTGTACAAAACTTTCCCCTTAGTTAAAGCATCATATTACCAAGGCCTTGAATGATATAATACTCAAATGTGTGTCACCAATATCAAAGGGAGAAATATTTTATCCAATTATTCTCTATTTGCAGTTGTTGTATACCTGCCCCGTAGCGACTTGTACCCCAAGTTATGAATGTGTCTCATCAGTAGAGATGTGTACTGGTATTGTGGACACTGAAAATATCTGTGACTGTTTCTCTTCATTTTGCTGCATTACAGGTACAGTTAAACATATAATATTGTTTCTTATTATACATAAATACAGAACGGGGTGGTTGGGTACTCATTACAATCTGTAACTGTAATGTATTGTAATATATATATATATTTTATTTTTTAGGTCTCGAGAATTGCGGTGGTAGCCAACTGAAGCCTGGTAATGTCAGCAAACTGGTTGCTACTGATTCCTCCACACTTTACCACAAGTAAAACCATCGATACCGAAGGATATTTCCTGGCATACTTTGAAGGAATCAGATCATTCAAAATATCACCAGCTCCAGAAGCAGTTGTCGACCATTATTCTATTCTTGTAGTCACCTGGACATCCTCCAACAACAAGTTACTGAAGTATGGCCATCACACTCCCTCAAACCATTATAACAATATATATATTTTTTAGGTCATTATGTCCGTACAGTCCAGGTAAAAAAAATATCTCTTCACACAGAATTATTTAGAGATTGAAGATTGGAATGCACGGATGTAGAACAGTTCACAGTTAATAATCATATATTTCTTCACAGAACTAGACAAGTGTTTCTTTATTGTTATAATTTTGAATAGCACTTATAAACTTGACTTCTTATGTGTTTCCACTTTTTTAACTAATAATAGACAGCACTTTATAAATTAAAACCCCCACTCACATTTGCTGCTTCTTGTAATTGATTCTTTTATTGTCAATCAAAACCTGTGTAATTGGAATTTATGATTTCTTTGTTCTGGGTGGGAGGAATGTTAGTCTCCCTCAAGTAAATTTTTGACATTTTAATTATGAATACAGAAGTATATTTTAGACGGTACATAATTACTGTATGTATTATTAGCTATTAAAGAGTGAAACCACACATCATAATTTTTTATCGAATTGGAAGAGAACTGTATTAGTGTGGTATTACATGAAGTAAATGCGTGTACTGCATCCAATAAATAAATATATTGCACTGCTTTTGTATTTATATTGTCCAGTAACTCCAGTGGTAAAGCCACTTGATCTAAAAAAAATTGAGGCCAATGCAACCGTCTGAAGATGCAACCTACTCACCGGATATGATTTATTATTGTGTTGACATCTGTGTACCCACTACACTACATGGCAACACACCCAGAGATGCCAAGAAACATCAAAACAACACCCAGTACACGATACCACACACAAATACTATCATCTCTTACACCCTGCCCACCCCAAACCAATCTACAGTAACACATCCATACTCAAATCACCCACCAGTCCATCAAAAAATTTAAGAACAACACCCAGCTGCATGCACGACCTCCTGACATCCACCCATCAGAATCCCCCCTTTCCCGTGAGGACAGAGTCCACCTGGCCAGGCTGCGGTGTGGCCACCACCCGGCCCTTCTGACATATCAAAAGAAACTAGATGGAGCCATCGCAGATGCCTGTCCGGGATGCAACACAGCACCCCATTATATTAAACACATTATGGAAGACTGAAACACACACAACGACACTCACCAACAACACAACATACACTCACTGAGGGCACCGTGGGAAAGCCCGGTTCAGGCCATGACCTTCCTCAAGAGCTCGGGGCTGCTCGGTCAGACAACTTGAGGAACTTCAACAACAACAACAACAACTATAAAATTTTGTGCATATGTTTAGTACAAATGTTTGTGCTAATGTTTACTTTGACGTTGTGGTTTCAAATCCAACGTAGCAGTAGCATAACTTGATCAATAATGACTCCTCCGTTAAGGGATCTGTGATGTAGTCATGTAGCCAAATCGGAGTTAAATTAGTCCTTCAAATATTACCACGAAACACCACCTACATGGAGGGTGTGTGTTTTATGGTACAGTCAGGAGGAGTCGGAAGTCTCCAATTCTCATACACGATCACAGGGTCCTTAATTAATTAAGGGGAGATTCTCTTGTTGAAGGCTACTGATTTCCTCCTAACTACTGTATGCCAGAAAATAGACGTTCTTAATAGTACTAATAGGGTTTCTGTTTCATGGTATCTCTGATTTGGAGGAATCAGAGACCTTCCAATTCACCAACAAAAGAATCTCCCTCAAGGACCCTGTGATCGTGTATGAGAATTGGAGGCTTCTGATTCCTCCTGACTGTGCCACGAAACAAAAAAAGCTCCTTCCATACAGGTGGTGTTTCGTGGCAATATTTGAAGGACTCGTTTACTGTACCTCCGATTTCCTGACTACATGATAGGGACCCCTAATGGTGTTTTTATATTTAGTTCTCCCCAACATGGCTCCCCAGCAGCAACAAAAACAAACCTTGCACTATCGTGGTTTCCCTCATCCTTTGGTTGGTGAGTGTAAGGCTTCTCTCGTCACCCAAACTTGTTTACAGAGGCTTTGACAATAATTAATCTGGGGTACCGACTACCTCATTTAATTAATTTCTTAGTGTTTTTGGTAATCATATCGACAAAAAGTTTTTTTTCTTCTCCAACTATCCCTTTTTTTTCATCTGTTAGCTTTTGTCATTACTCTCCTATCTAACAATCACCTTCCTCTTTGGGCGCCATATGACCTAGCTGTTGCGGCGCCTAATATCAATAAATCAAATCAAAATCAGTAAATATGATAAAACCTAAAACTAATCATTACTTAACACACTTAGATACTTATGACTTAAAATCACTGGAATGTTTTCAATATCTTTTTAACTCAATAAATCTCATTAATGAACCTTGTGATATAGTAAGAAATTTGAGATAAAGGAGTCCTTCAATTGCCACAAAACACCATTTAAATTGAAGGGGCTTGTTTCGTGGCATGGTTAGGAGGAATCAGAAGCCTCCAATTTTCATACACTATCACAGGGTCCTTAAGGGGGATGTATGTACAGTTATGTACAGTCGGCAGCAGATATTCGTTCCGCTCAGCTCAAGGGAGAGGAGCCTGGTGATCTGGTAACACTGTATAAGAGTTGGAAAGTATAATTTAAATGCTAATAATCTTCAGTATTATACATTTAATCCATATTTGTCAACTTTCATAGTGTTAGCAGATTATCAGCAGGCTCCTCTCACTCGAGCTGAATGGGACGAATTTCTGCCGACGGACTGTACGTTATTGGTATATTTGGAGCCGCTGATTCCTCCAACTGACTACTCCAAGCAACAGGACAACAATATTTTTTTATTAATTTGGTTCTGTTTCGTGGCAAACTTTGGAGGAATCAAGGTGCTCAAATGAACCAAAATTATACGATTCCCATAATCAATATAATTTTCATTCATTGGGGAATTTCTGTTGTCGTTGATTTGCTTTGTATTCCCTTTTGGGACATAATTAAGGAGATAGATAGTATAAGATAACCTTTTGGTACAATACATTAATTTGGTACATGGATTTGGTACAGTCACGCTCACTAGTAAGTTTACAGTTTTGGTTGAA
This sequence comes from Petrolisthes cinctipes, assembly GCA_033782935.1. Taxonomy (NCBI): domain Eukaryota; kingdom Metazoa; phylum Arthropoda; class Malacostraca; order Decapoda; family Porcellanidae; genus Petrolisthes; species Petrolisthes cinctipes. The sequence goes on along the minus strand of JAWQEG010002082.1, from coordinate 3,724 downwards.
GCTTTGAACAGTTCCAATTCACCAACTAAATAATTCCAATGGAGATCTTATTGTGCATTTATTTACTGTCTCTAGGTATTCGAAGCACACCTATCATTTATTTTACCGTCTCTAGGTATTCGAAGCACACCTATCATTTATTTACCGTCTCTAGGTATTCGAAGCACACCTGTATACTTATTAGTGCTCGTGACTGTACATTGATTCCACCCAAAGTATGTCAGGAAACAGGACTGGATCAACAATAATAATGGTTGTTTGTTGCTTGGAAGACATTAGAGGAATAATTGGTTACTCCAGATTTACAAACATTATATTGCCCTCATAAAATATAATACTCACTTCTTGGTGGTAAATTGGAGGATTATTGATTCCTCCAAACTTTACATACCACTAAACAGATCCCCAGTTTACAACACACAATGAAGTAATTAGGAAGAGTTATATCGCATGAACTAGTCTTGGGGAGGGGGGAGGGGGAGGGGGGTAATTTAGGTTAGTTGGGAGGGAGGGGGAGGGGTTAATTTAGGTTAGTTGAGGGGGAAGGGGGTAATTTAGGTTAGTTTGAGGGGGAGGGGGGTAATTTAGGTTAGTTGACTGGGGAGGGGGAGGGGGATAATTTAGGTTAGTTGAGGGGGAGGGGGAGGGGGGTAATTAGGTTATTTGAGGGGGAGGGGGAGGGGGGTAATTTAGGTTAGTTGAGGGGGAGGGGGGAGGGGGTAATTAGGTTAGTTGAGGGGGAGGGGGAGGGGGGTAATTTAGGTTAGTTGAGAGGGAGGGGGGTAATTAGGTTAGTTGAGGGGGAGGGGGGTAATTAGGTTAGTTGAGGGGGAGGGGGAGGGGGGGTTAATTAGGTTAGTTGAGGGGGAGGGGGGTAATTAGGGTAGTTGAGGGGGGAAGGGGAGGGGGGTAATTAGGTTAGTTGAGGGGGAGGGGAGGGGGGTAATTTAGGTTAGTTGAGGGGGAGGGGGAGGGGGGTAATTAGGTTGGTTGAGGGGGAGGGGGAGGGGGGTAATTAGGTTAGTTGAGGGGGGAGGGGGGTAATTAGGTTAGTTGAGGGGGGAGGGGGGTAATTAGGTTAGTTTGAGGGGGAGGGGGAGGGGGGTAATTAGGTTAGTTGAGGGGGGAGGGGGAGGGGGGTAATTAGGTTAGGGGAGGGGGGAGGGGGGTAATTAGGTTAGTTGAGGGGGAGGGGGGTAATTAGGTTAGTTGAGGGGGGAGGGGGGTAATTAGGTTAGGGGAAGGGGAGGGGGGTAATTAGGTTAGGGGAGGGGGAGGGGGGTAATTAGATTAGTTGAGGGGGAGGGGGGTAATTAGGTTAGTTGATGGGGGAGGGGGAGGGGGGTAATTAGGTTAGTTGACGGGGAGGGGGAGGGGGGTAATTAGGTTAGTTGAGGGGTAGGGGGAGGGGGGTAATTAGGTTAGTTGAGGGGGAGGGGGGTAATTAGGTTAGTTGAGGGGGAGGGGAAATTCTGAATAAAATTATTATCTTTATCATCTCACGTTTCAATATTCTTTCGTGATTTTTATTTCCGCTTGCTTCACGATAACAGCCTTCAATCTTTATGCACTCTCGCTCTGGTCTCGTTCTGTGTGTGCGTGTGTGTGTGTGTGTCAGTGTTTAGGGTATTTTTGTGTTAGTGTGTGTGTGTGTGTGTGTGTGTGTGTGTGTGTCAGTGTTGGGGTATTTTTTGTGTTAGTGTGGTAGTGTGTGTGTGTGTGTGTGTGTGTGGTGTATCAGTGTTAGGGTATTTTTGTGTTAGTGTGGTGTGTGTATGTGTATGGGTGTGTGTGTCAGTGTTAGGGTATTTTTGTGTGTATGTGTGTGTGTGTCAGTGTTAGGGTATTTTTGTGTTAGTGTTGTGTGTGTGTGTGTGTGTGTGTGTGTGTGTGTCAGCGTTGGGGTATTTTTGGTGTTAGTGTGTGTGTGTGTGTGTGTGTGTGTAAGAGAGAGATCCTGTGACCTTTACTTCTACTTCCTTCTTCACAATAACGACAATGATGCCTTGACACCTGAGGCGATGTTTTCCCAGAGTTACACTTTTACAGAAGCGGGGATAAGCAGGTCAGGGTAGTCAAGGCTCCTGATTCCTCCAAACAGTGAAAAAAAAAAAAAAAAAAAAAAAAAAAAAAAACCGGCATCTTCGCTGAGGGAGCTTGTTTCCTGGCATAGATTGGGACATTCATTTCACCCCTAAAAGAGCTCACACGTTTCCTCCACCCCCTAATGATACGACCCACATCCCTTCTCAGTGTCGATTGTTTCCCAAGAGACGTCAAAGACACAGTGAGTGGGAGTGAAGTCGAGTGGTGTGAGTGTGATGAGATGTTATGATGAAAAAGTGAATTATAGAATGGTGTGGTGATATTGTTATGATGACCTATTACAGTCATGGGGTTATGATTTATGTCCAATATGTTACGTATTATTGTAATTGATGCATGTTATGATTTCTGTTATGTTTTGGTGTTATTGGTTGCTTGTGTTGCCTACCATTGATTACCTGTAACCATAAACTACCTGTTTTGGAGTAAAGACCTTAGTTGGAGTTCGAGTATGAGTCCTTTTAGGCTTTGAATGTACAGTTGCCTAAAGGTTCTTCTTTACCCCTGGTTTTGTGTCTGGCGTAGATGTGGCAGCATAACAATATTCGAATTACATTTATGAGTGAGACCAATCTCCCTTCTGAATCATCCTGTACTGTATCAGATGTGATCCGAACGTGTCCAGCGTTTGCCACATGTACTGTACACTCGCAATCCAAAATTTGAATCCAAGTCTTGCTGAAGTTTCGAATCATTTGACATACTAGTGAAACCAATTACAACGCTTATCCTGTTTTCATATTTGCTTGTGCTCGCTCAATACTCGATCAGGCTATTCGAAGTAAGCCTGTCGACTCATACTGGAGGTGACTTGAGGACTGATCCTGTCTGGAGCTGACAGTCAGTTTATAAAGTGTGGCAGCCGGATTGACTTTTTTTTTTTTTTTATCTCAACCTCGAGACTGTAGGCTGTCAGTAGCCCGTGACTCTTACAAGGTCCCGAGATTATTGGGTGTCGCACCAGATGAGACAGTGGAGCTTCGTGGTGATGTTGGTACCGTAGCTACTCTTCTGTCCCACTAGATGACGACACCTTATTTATACACGTCCACTATCAGGGGAGAGCAGCTACAACCGTCACTCACAGCATGTTGGAATATGTTGTGAGTTGACGACGGTGTAGGGGGGGGGGGGGTATTATCTTGACGTGTCGGGCGTAGCCAGGATAATTGACGAACAGCTGGACCCAGTTCACCTCTGAAAAATCCCGGAAGTTTTCTCGTGGATTCGAACCCTGGCCCTTGACATTAGCAGTCCATCTCTTTATCCACTCTGCCAGGCATCTCTCCTCCATACTCCCATACTCCATACTCGATAAGTATTATTATTTGTTATGTTTTTGTGTGAACTATCTTTTTCTTATTCGTGATATTTTGCCCTGGTACGATTGTTATGTTAATGTATGTGTTGTGTTGTTAAGGTGTTTAATTAAGTGAGAATCTCAATGAGCCGGGAATGTTTGGATGGATAATTAATTATACTGAAGCCTTTTTTTTACTAAACATTTCCTTCAACCTTTCTGCCTACATAAGAGTGTAAACCTGGGGAAGTGTAACAATATGATTTAGTGTATTATAGGGTGGTGTGGTGATAAGATTTAGTGTATTATAGAATGGTG
>JAWQEG010002081.1:75000-88229 GCA_033782935.1 Petrolisthes cinctipes | reverse complement strand
TTCGCTGGGGTCACACACACACACACACACACACACACACACACACACACACACACACACACACACACACATACACACATACATTAGCCGATCAAATACACTGGCTGTTATCTGGTGACGATCGGTGGACAGTAATTATGATCTTGTTTACCAATAATGAATATTTTATGTGACCAGAAGTGAAAGTGCATCACATAATTAAGAGTGGACAAATGTCGATCACCTTGTGTCTCTGTGTTTGCGAAGTGATCTGTTTAACATAAGTAATGAGGCCACTTCAGATAAGAGGACCCCTGCCAAGTTTATACTGAAGGTAGTAAATGAATTATGAGTACAGTATTAACCTAACTCGTTCGGGCAACAATGACGAACATGTTGGTTAAAGGGCTAATACACTTTTGGTACATTACAACTCCAAAGTATGCCAGAAAACAGGACCAGATAAGTTAATATAATGGTGGTCCCTTGATTGGAATAGTTTGAAGGAAATAGTTGTCCCAGATTTACCAACACTGTATTGGAATTGTTAACATCACATGAAGAATCAGACGTACGGTACTGTACAACGACACACTGGCATCAATGTGTAGACGAACAGTGAACATTATACAATCCGGTTATCTCATTCCTACTGCAACACCAGATTATGTTTGAATTTTCTCCCTTGTGAGTTTCTCAGTATAAATTTTACTTCATAAAATTTCTGCGTGCTCTCACTCACACACACACTCTCTCTCTCTCTCTCTCTCTCTCTCTCTCTCTCTCTCTCTCTCTCTCTCTCTCTCTCTCTCTCTCCTCTCTCTCTCTCCTCTCTCTCTCTCTCTCTCTCCCTCTCTCTCTCCAATTCAGCAATCCAAACGCACTCAAATTTATGTAATAAAAAAAAAAAAAAAAAATATGATAGAATCCCACCCACCCGAGGATCGAACCCGGACACCCAGCTTACGAAACCCTGATGTCATAATCCACTCTACTACACCACTCTTATAACGTGGAATTACAGTTTTGGTAAATCCTGAGCAACTGATTCCTCCAAACTATTCCAAGCAACACGACACCATTATTTTTTTTTTAATCTGGTACTGTTTCCTGGCATACTTTGGAGCAATCAAGATGCTCTAAGGTACCAAAAATGTATTACTAGCCCCCCCCCCCGCCTAAAAAAAAAAAAAAAAAAAATAATAATAATAATAATAATAAACATTGGCAGCCCTGGTCTAACATCTGCCAATAAGATATTTACGTCTGTGTGTTTGTGTGTGTGTGTGTGTGTGTCTTTTTTTTTTTTTTATTTAAGTTCCATCAATTCCATTCCAGCTTTCTCTTCCTTCAAACTCTTGGCTCCCCAGTTCTTTCCATCCATCCACCCATCAGTCACCCAAACCTCCATAACTCATCATTCTCAGAAACCTATTAGAATACTCACTCTATATCTTCCTTTCTTTCTTCAGTATTTATTTCTTTGTATATATTTTTTTTAACTTCTACAATAGCCTCTTCCATATACAGGTCATTTGGCAGATCTTTCTTTGTATTCTCATCTTCCTTCATTACGATATTGTGAAGTCTTCCTAAACTATTTATGTATTCGTGTACTTTCTCTTTCAACCTCAAAAAAATAATCTGTATTCAAGTGAAATGCCCTCGCTTTCCTTCTTGTCAACCCCCACAAGGCAAGTAGTGCATGACCACCACCGACCCAGCGACCCACCAGGTGACATTCAACCAAAGGAGTGGGATTGAAATGGGGGGGAGTGGGGAGAATGGGGGAAGGAGTGGGGTTGAAGGGGGGGGAGTGGGGAGAATGGGGGGAAGGAGTGAGGTTGAAGGGAAGGGAGTGGGGAGGATGGGGGGGAGGGAGTGGGGTTGAAGGGGAGGGAGGATGGGGGGAAGGACTGGGGTTGAAGGGGTGGGAGTGATGTTGAAGGGGAGGGAGTGGGATTGAAGGGGAGGGAGGATGGGGGGTGGGAGTGGGGTAGAAGGGGAGATAGTGAGGGTGATGGGGAGGGAGTGGGGTTGAAGGAGAGGGAGTGGGGTTGAAGAAGAGGGAGTGGGTTGAAGGGGTGGGAGTGGGGTTGAAGGAGAGGGAGTGGGAGGATGGCGGAGGGAGTGGGGAGGATTGGGGGAGGGAGTAAGGAGGATGAGGGAGGGAGTGGGGAGGATGGTAAGGGAGTAGGGAGGATGGGAAGGGAGTATGGAGGATGGGGAAAAGAGTGGGGAGGATGTAAGGAGTAAGGAGGATGAGGGAGGGAGTGGGGAGGATGGGAAGGGAGTAGGGAGGATGGGAAGGGAGTAGGGAGGATGGGGGAGAGAGTAGGGAGGATGTTTCGAGACGACAGCCCACTCAAATCCCATTGGTTCGAAATGTGTGATGGTCCTCGTGATGGTTTGGGTAGGGGCTGTCGTCCAGAAACCCCCCTGCTACTTCAGATCTCAGGCTTCGACTCAGGTGGGCTATATAGGGATTGTGGTGGGCGGGTGTAGTGGGGAGGGAATGGGGAAAAAGGGAGAGGGAGTGGGGAAGAAGGGGTTTCGACTCAGGTGGGCTATTTAGGGCTTGTGGTGGGCGGGTGTACAGGTGTGGTGTGCCCTTGACATTTTAAAGTGGAGTCAGTTTATACCCGAGAGAGACTTTTATTCAACTTGTGTAACCTGTTGGCACTTCCTGTGTGATGGTGGTGGTGGTGGTGGTGGTGGTGGAAGGGGGAGGGAGTGTGAGGGTTGTGGGTAGGGAGTGGGGAGGGAGTGGAGGGGAGTGTGTGGGTAGGGAGTGGGGAGGGTATGGGGATGAAAGGGAGGGAGTGGGGAGGATGGGGAGGGAGTGGGGATGAAGGGGAGGGAGTAGGGAGGATGGGGAGGGAGTGGGGATGAAGGGGAGGGAGTGGGGAGGATGGGGAAGGGAGTAGGGAGGATGGGGAAGGAAGGGGAGGGAGTGTGGAGGATGAAGGAGGGAGTGGAAGAAAGTGGAGAGTGTGGGGAAGGGAGTGGGGAGGATGGGGAAGGGAGTGGGGAGGATGGGGGAGGGAGTAGGGAGGATGGGGGAGGGAGTAGGGAGGATGGGGGAGGGAACAGGGAGGATAGGGAAGGGAGTAGGGAGGATGAGGAAGGGAGTAGGGAGGATGGGGAGGAAGGGAGAGTGGGAGAAAGGGAAAGTGGGGGGAAGAGAGAGTGGGGATGAAGGTGAGGAAGGATGAGTTAGTGTAGAAGGAATGTCACGCCCTCTCCCCCCCAATGCCATATTCATTAACCCAATTTGAGATTTCGTGCTTGATCAAAATAGCGTACACAATACAGATTACAGTTTTGTCAAATCCGTACCTTATCACATATTAACTCTTACACACAGAGGTGGCATAAGAGTGATATATATATATATATATATATATATATATATATATATATATATATATATATATATATATATATATATATATATATATATTGCAGCACAAATTTGCATTAAGCTATACGACAAACATTGACATTCAATCAGCCAGATGGGTATACACACAAACAAGCAGATACATGGATATGGAGATCGCTAGATAGATATCAAATAGACAGATGTATTTCTAATCAATACACTACATAGTAGACAGTGAATGCAAAACAAATATTAAAGAATATAAAGATGAATATTAAAAGATTACCTTCGTTGCAGCGTGAGAGTAAATCTGATACATAACAACATGTGATACAACCTAACACAATATACATTCCTCGTCTTTGGTAGTAATATTTTATAAAACCTAGTAGTGTGATTAGACGGTGATTAGAAGTGTACTAAAGAAAAAAATCTATCGACCTGTTGGCCTGTCAATGAAATATATGTTTGATAAGTAGCCTACAGTATAATACGTATATAGTTCAGGTTAGGCTTACATCAGAGTTGAAAGCTAAACCTGTTTTCAGTTTTCTTACAGGTTCACAATCATAATTATGTTTAACTCTTCCGTTTTTGGTTCATCATAATATCTAACAATATGCCTTGATAATTCTGTGTCTTGGAAGGATCCACAGTGAACCATGGATTGCATTTAATATCAAGCGATGTCTCTGATTCACTAAACATTTGGTTGGAAACAATTTAAATATTCTAAAATACTAAATACTAAAATACTGAATATAAAAAAATTCTAAAACCAAGTCAATCCCCAGTAACTGCATTAATTTTAAGTACAACTCCGTGAAAATGTTTGGATACACATGGTAGTAGTGTCAACGTAAATAACCACGTGACAGAATGGGCCTCATGCAAGAATATCCATGCATGGTGTTGACGATGGCATGTGGTACCGGTACGATGGATGGAGCTATTGTTTGTCTATGGAGTCATCGTCCTGTACCACGCCATCGTAAGCACCATAATAAACGTTCTTGATTATTTATGGCACAATATAGATAGATATTTTTTTCTTTGCACATATACAGTATACCCAAGTTTTACAAGATTCAGAAATGTGAATAGTTGCCATCGCTTACACAACATACACTTTGGTAGGAGAAAAAAAAAAAAAAAAAAAACACACACACACACACACACACATACGCAAACAAACACACACACACACACACGTATCAGATGAGCGAAATCCCCAGCGTCGACAACAGGACGACCGACGTTAATGAGAATAAAAACTGTATAAAGGTGTTGATGGGATCTTTCTTATTACGGGTTGATTACAGTTGATTTAAATAAGCGTTTTTGTGTCATTATTATATCCCTCTCGATTCCATTTTACCTAATGCACAGTTGCCGTCATTAGTTTCAATACACACAGGTGACTCAAGGTGATAATATTCTGCAAATGTCTGACAGCAATTCAGGTCCCTTAAGGAGTTTGTGATAATCTCGGTGTACAGCATGCTATAAATTTTTCCAACCTATTCCACGAAACAACTTTCATAGTATAAGCATTGTTTTGCGACAAATTTCAAAGGAATCAGCAACCTATAATTTGCTGACAGCATCCTAGGCCCCTTAAAGTGACCGGGAGTAATTACCAAGTATGGCTCGTCGTCCGTCAGTCTCCTCATCCAATCTCATAAAAAGACGCCTTGCGAACCGAGAGATGTGTGCCAGTGGCAGCAGTCGGCCTGAACGCTGAAGAAAGTTCAGAAGAGCACAAGTTTTCAGAAGAAAAATAATAGTTGACAAACTGTTGTAAAAAAAGTAGTTGTATGGAGAGTTTTTGGGTTTATACGAGTTCACCAGTATATATACCAGTTCGTCAGAGCTCAAGGAGTCATCACATATTACACACAGCATAGGAGAAGTTCGCAACACAAGCTTGAGTGTCTTTCTCTTTTTCTCTAGAGCAGCAGTTTAGTTGAGAAAATGTGGTAAGCTTTTCAGGTGTAGAGGAGAATCTTCTCTATGGATCATCTTATCTGTTTGGTCGAACTGGAAAGTTACTGATTCATCCAAACTTTGCCAAGAAACAAATCACATCAGTATACGAGTAGGGAATTGTTCTGCAAACTAGTTTGGAGGAATTTGTAACCTCCCAATTTTCCGAAGAGAGATTATCCCCTTAAATAAGCCTTGTCCTTAGATTTGTCGAGATTAAAGAGATGTGAGATGACAGATGACGACTACAACTGTCTACCTTGTAATGAGGACATGTAGGGGCATCCTATCTCGTCCAGGCTTTGGATTCCAGAAGGTGCAACTTTTGGTCAATAATTGTTTCCATTTCTTACTCAATACTCATTGTTTTCCTGAAATGGTGTTGGTGAAAGTAGTAAAAGTAGAGTTTATTTGCTTATCGATATATCTTTACAAGTCAGCATGAGAAGGGGGGACATGTGTCTGAGATCTAATGGCAGCATATCATTACTTGATTAGACATGCAACCAGTTGTACTGGGTGTCTCAGATTACGGTGCAGTTAATTGCAGTTGTTGTCTAAAACTTGGCCATCCCTCTCGTTGACCTCTCAACAGTCACAAAAGATATGTTCATAGAATGCCTCTTCGTTGGTTTACTATATTGTCTCTTTTTATTCTTCGTGATTGTAAAACGTGAGTTCATATAAGAATGAATTCATTGGCAGTACTATACATTTATGCCTATGTCTGCTATAATAAAAAGAGTTTTACCTACAAATGCCAACAAGTATAAATAGATATTGCATCTGTAATCACTTCCCTCGATCGTATTGTGTGTGTGTGTGTGTGTGTGTGTACGCAGCCACGTGTGAGAGTGTGTGTGTTGTGTTAACATTCAAATGACCCCTGATCTGACCACTCAGGAGTGTTGTCGTCAGCGAGCAATAATTGGGGTACTTTTTACAACCCCAGATATTGCATTAACAGTGACTCAAGAAAAACCGGCTACTGTTAGAATGGTCAGGTTATATATAGAAGCCTGGTTCACACTTCGTATGACCGAGTAGAGGCCCAAGGAAAGTGGATAATATACTCGTAGTACAGTAGCTTTACGACTGAAAATCATAGAAACCACCAAAATATGATGAACCTTTAAAACACCTAAAAATTATATTAACTCCTATAATTCTGGTAGCTTGGATAGTACAGCACCTATAGATGTGGAAAACAAAAAGTTACACAAATTGAAAAAGCGAAAAAGTTTATCAATGCTAAGTAAATAACCCATAAAATTAATATACCTACCAAGTGTGGGAAGCAAAGCAGCAAAATGTAGGAAGACGTGGGTATCTGTGTGTCACTGATGAAGGTGGGTTTATGATTATTATTCCTACTCGAATCAACTCATGTTTCGAATTCCTCACTGCTACAAGGTAACCGGGGTTCATGAGATGCCTCGACCCCAGTCATCAGCAATGATTATATTATTAAAGGACCCTGTGATCTTGTATGAGACCTGGTGGCTTCTGATTCCTCCTCACTATGCCACGAAACAAGCTCCATCAATGCACGTGGTGTTTCGTGGCAATGTTTGAAGGACTCACTAACCTCCAATTATCTTACAACAACACGGGGTCCTTAAGTATCCAGGATAGCTTCGAACAGCCTGCATGACCATTGAAGTATTAACCGAACTCCAGTAACTAATTTGATATGAGACAGGACAAGCGTTGTACAGTTGAGCAAATATAAATGGCAGGAAAAATCTGGCTGTATATCATGGCAACATCTTCACCACCACTCAAAGTTCAGCCAATCACGTTCCACTTTACATTGATTCTGGGTTCCCACTGATTCATTCATAAAGATACAAGAGCTTACTACAAACAAACAACTGTCAGGTGTTGCCATATACAGCCATAATTTTATTGCCTTGCTTAACTGTACCTATTTCCCTGGTGTGTCGGATGATTCTAAACTTCAACAAGACTGGGATTATTATATACTTTGGCTTCCTAACTGCATATCAGTACCCATTACCTGACATTTTGGGTCATTGGTATTTATTTACGAGCACTATAGTCTGCAGACCTTGTAGTGTTGTATTGCCTACGATTATATGGGCAGTGGGCATTACACTAAGGGTTTGTATCGCCCACCCAAGGGTCGATGGAATAGAATCTGAGTTAGTTAGTTAAACCTGTAGATCTGGAGATGCATTGGCAAGTTTCCTACAGAACCTTTGGCTAGAAAATGACCTAAGCTGTTATGCGATCTTCATAATTTGGCTTAACATAAAATTATTCATATCGTCATAATAATATATAGTAACCTTTTTTTCTATATTAAAAGAAGATTAAGATCAAAGGCTGGAAGCCCGCTAATGGTCCTCATCTATAAAATTATAGGAGTAGTCCAAAATCTTGCCCAATTTCGTTCGAGATGCCTAGACACATTGCGTTTGAAGGAATATATTAATCACGTCGTAGTAAGGTGGAAATATGGATGAAGGTAGAGTGTTCCATAGTTGACCAGTTGTGTATATGAAAGACTGAGAGTACCGGGTAATTCCTGCATTAGGGAGTTGGACAGAAAAGGGGTGAGAACGAGAGGCTTGGCGAATGTTGCATGCTGTCTTGAGGGGAGGAAGCATACATTGAGAGAGTTCAGAAGAGCAATGTCCAGTGTAATATCAATAGAAGAGAGAAAGTGATGCAATATTGCCCTCATGACACCCATATAATCTATCTACTACATTTTCTTTCGTGTACGTGAATATCTGAATGTCAAGATGGTAAATATATACATTTATTATGCAGTAATAAGTGTCAACAAAACATATAAGTGTGATGACAAGGCAGCTTCTCACACCAAACATACAAAGAAGGAGTTTCTTTTTATATTGACAAAGTTTACCTGTTCCTTTTAATGACAAAATGTTGCTGAGAGAATATTGGTTTCTCCTCAAATGGTGGTTCCTAAATTTTATGCAGGTCTCGACACCCACCCACCTCTTACACACACAACCTTCATAACTTCTTACCTCCTCAGTTTTCAAGACCCTCGACTGTTCGTCAGAATTTTACACGTGCAACCTGAAAGTCAAAGAATGGATTGCCGCCGTGCCTGACATTTAACAATTTTATTTAACCAAAGGGAACCTGAGATACTGAATGTGTCATTGCTACCTTCATTAAATAGCCTACACGCCATGCACATGCAGTTTGGAAAGTCACCAGCTTTTTAATTATCACAAACACAGCATATTTTTGGAGACGTGTAAACTAATGTCCATAAAAGTGTTGATAAAGTATTTTTAATCCACATATTGTAATCACCATTTTTCTTTCTATTTATCTAATCTATCTATATGTCTACCTATTAATCAATCAAGCTTTCTATCTATTAATCTATAAACTTATCAATCAATCTATTAAACTCTCTCTATCTCTCAATCTATCTATCTATCTATCAAGCTTTCTATCTATCTATTTATCTATCAAGCTCTATCTCTCTATCTATCTATCAAGCTTTCTATCTATCTATATATCTATCTATCAAGCTCTCTCTCTATCTATATATCTATCTATCTATCTATCTATCAAGTCCTCTATCTCTCTCTATGTATCTATCTCCCTATCAATCTATATGTCTATCTATCTATCTGTCGGTCTCTGTTTGTCCATCTGTCCCAAAGCATTCCACACACATACAACGCATCATGACATTATCAGAGGAGACTTGCATAATAAATATTCGTGTCAACATTTCTCGCATGTTCCTGTGTGGTGAAGCGTTAATCAATCAACCTAGCTGGCCTTCTCCTTGCTCCTCTCGTAATTCTCAAACTGACGATGAGAAATTTGGTTATAGTTCTCCTAAACAAGTAGATCTACCAGCAAAAAAAAAAAAAAAGAAATCATGTGAGACCTAATTATTTTCTTTGGGCAAGGGTGATATATATAGTAGGTTTCCAATCATAGTTTTTTTTTTTTTTTTTTTACCATTCTCTCTATGTACAGACAGATTCTAAAGTCGTATCCATTACCAGATGATGTCACTGAAATCACATGACATCGTTGGTGGAGTTTTAGTTTACTTTACATAAAACAAATCTGGATCTCATAGGAATTCTAGATGGGAATATTATGTTGTACAGTGTGTGTATGAATGATGAATAATACACCACCATAGGCCAAGCGATTACACACACTGACGTCGTCCCTCTGGTGGCAGCTGACATGACTTTAGAATCAGACTGTACAGGACGAATAGCTTGAGTACTATGTGTGTCACTCTACTCTATAATAAATAAATGTGTTGAGTCTTCTTGGTCCACTGGTTCTTCACATTTACTTCAGTTGCTGTATCATTATCCGTGAAATTCGATGCCATTATATAGAGAGTGAGCTGAGCTTTTTGTGTTCCAGAGTGACAAGAAATTAGTTGTAAAAATAATATCTAATAGCATCATGATTCTTGCCATCCCCTCATCCTCTTCTGTTCGTGCATCTGCCTCAACAAGTAACATTACCGAGATATTTTCAAAACAACATAATTATTGTTATTAATTTTGCAATATATCTATTGCACAAAGTTCGACATAATGAGTAAAGTGTGTGTGTGTGTGTGTGTGTGTGTGTGTGTGTGTGTGTGTGTGTGTGTGTGTGTGTGTGTGTGTGTGTGTGTGTGTGTGTGTGTGTGTGTGTGTGTGTGTGTGTGTGTGTGTGTGTAATTATGATTTGTGAGTGTGTGTGGCTTATATTCATACATGTAAGATGCAAGTGAAAGTACGCAAGTCTTGCACTTTTTCAGAAGCAGTTGGGAACATGCGGGTGTAATAGCCTGGGGGTCAATTTTTTGCTGGTACCGCATAAACATTCAAAACAAATGTTTTTGTAAACTAGAAAAGGTGAAGTGTAAAACATACAGGCTTTTGAATTGTGAGGGAATGTCTTCAACAGTTGAATGCCCTCCATACGAAAACCAGAGAACCATAAAGTGATATATTTTATGTACCAGTCTCCTCTGTTCAGTTTTGCTCTTCACACATTTATAACAAGTATACAGTATATGCAATTCGTCATACTCATAGATATAGGTAAAAGTGTAGGTATAGATACTGGCATAGTGTGTCATAGGTATAATTTTGTAGGTATAAACAATGTATAACATCCTCACTAGTAAATGTGGACAAGAAGGTTCTCTTGCCACCTTTAGATCTACACAATTTATTGCATTTTATTTTTGTAGAAACAAGCACCTGGAAAGTTAGCATGAGTTACATTTTCGGTTTTCTCCTACAGTTACTACATCAAGTATCTATATAAGGAGACCTAGTGATATTGGAAATAGATTACGATGCACACATGTTTCTTTCATCGCATCAAGCTGTTTTTAGTCATATTTGAACCGATGCTTTATGATACTATTCCAAGCAACAGCCCACCATTATCTTGGCTAATCTGGTCCTGTTTCCCAGCATAAATACGTTGGAAGAATCAAGAAAGCCACTATTCCAATGTACAGTCACGACAACTAATAAGTATGAAGTTTTGGTTTAAGCTTTGAACTAACTCCACTAACTCCAATGGTGATCTTATTGTGCATTTATTTACTGTCTCTATGTATTCGAAGCACACCTGAATACTTATTAGTGCTCGTGACTGTACCAAAAAGTGTATCACCCAGTTGTCTCCAAGTTGTGAATGACTCGCTCAGAGGCTGGCAATTAAGGGCCCCTTTGATCATGTATAATGCTGGTGGCTTCTGATTCCTCCTGACTATGCCACGAAACAAGCTCCTTCAATGTAAGTGGTGTTTCGTGGCAATATTTGAAGGACTCACTAACCTCCAAAATTTTTCCTACATCACGTGGGTCCTTAAAAGTTCTGGAGGTGTACAATAGCTCATAAAGATAACGACCCCAGAGACAAGACACCTTTCAACACGTGTGTCGCCCGGCTCAGGTAACGTTACACCTGATGTCAGAGATGGGGGGGTGTGGATGTGGGAGGGGTGTGTGTGGGTGTGGTAGAGGTGGGTGTGTGTGTGTGAGTGTGGTAGGGGTGGGTCTGGTAGGGGTGGGTGGGGTTGTGGGAGGGTGTGGGAGGGTGTGGTTGTGGGTGTGGGAGGGTGTGGTTGTGGGCGTGGGAGGGGTGGGTGTGGGTGTGGCTGTGGGAGGGGTGAGTGTGGCTGTGGTAGGGGTGGGTGTGGGAGGGGTGGGTGTGGTTGTGTGTATTTTAGGAGTGGTGTGTGGGAAAGGCCGGTGTTTTAGTTATGGGGGGTTGAGGTGTGGGGTTGAGGTGGTGGGGTGAGAGGGGTATTTGTGGATGGGTGTATTAATGGGTGAGGGTTGAGGTGAAGGGGTTAAGGTGTGGGGGGTGAGGTGTGGAGGGTGAAGTGTGGGGGGTTGAGGTGTGGGGGTGGTTGGGTATTTGTGGGTGGGTTGCATGTTTGTGGGGGATATTTGTGGGTGGAGGATATTTGGGAGGGGGAGGTATTTGTGGGTGGGGAGATGTTTAGGGAGGTTGTGTGGTTAAGGAAGGGGGATGTTTGGGGAGGTTGTGTGGTTGGGGAGGGGGATGTTTGGAGAGGCTGTGTGGTTGGGGAGGGAGGATGTTTGGAGAGGCAGTGTGGTTGGGGAAAGGGGATGTTTGGGGAGGTTGTGTGGTTTGGGAGGGATGATGTTTGGAGAGGCAGTGTGGTTGGGGAAAGGGGATGTTTGGGGAAGTTGTGTTATTGGGGAGGGAGGATGTTTGAGGAGATTGTGTGGTTGGGGAAGGGGGATGTTTGGGGAGGCTGTGTGGTTGGGGAAGGGGGATGTTTGGGGAGGGAGAGGGGGAAAGGCTGGTCGGGTCAAAACACTGCCTCAACTCAACTTTAGTCTCATTTCCCAATACTGAAAGTGTATCGTACAGACATTCTGACTTCCTCTCTCAAAAAACTACCACTGACGCTTGGTACGTTCAGTCACGAGCAAAAAAAAAAAAAGAAGGTATTTAGGTGTGCTTCGAATACCTAGAGGCAGTAAATAAATACAATTATAAAATCTCCATTGTACTTACTTCGTTGGTGATTTGGGCTGTTCAAAGCTTCAACCAAAGCTGTATACTTACTAGTGCTCGTGACTGTACACTTGCAATCCATAATTCCTAGCCCATCTGAGTCGAAGCCTGAGATATGGAGAAGGCCTTTTCTGGAAGACAGCCTACCCAAACCATCCTGAGGCCACACACACATCTCGACCCAATGGAGGCTGTTTGAGGGCTGTCGACTTAGGTGGGCTAGGGATTGTGGATTGTGAGTGAACAGTCTTTAGAACCGATATGTCATGGGTTACAAGGTGTCATTGTTTGGTTTTGTCTTTACTTTGCTTTTTTATTAAACTTTCATTAGTGACTTTACGAACATGACCCGCGCGAGTCCACAACAACAACAATAATAATAACCTGCTGTGGTGATGTGGGCAGTTCTTTATAGGTGTTGGCTTCCCTCTTGACCTAAACTTCCCCAATCATTTCTTCAACTGTTCCTCCTCTACTTCTATTACTTCCTTCGTGATTACTGTCCAGTGCTAAAGGGTCTTCCAGGCATAGAAAGGTTTTCTTTATTCCTCTATAACTAACAGCAGTATATCCTCTTTGTATTCTTTTAGGTATACAGTATATGGGTGTTGAGTTTGCAGAATCTTCATTTCCACATTACAAGGTTCTATGACATGGGCTTGACGTCACTTTCAGACCTTGCGGTTAACAGGCTTCGGTTTTCACTGACTCCATCTCTGGTAACATGTAGTACCGAACGTTGTAATTATTTAATGGCTGGCTCATCACTAAAAAATGTAACTATTATTAAATGATAACTTAACATTTAATTACAGGCACACTACAATGTCAT
>JAWQEG010002081.1:0-72500 GCA_033782935.1 Petrolisthes cinctipes | reverse complement strand
AGCCTTCTGTTGTTGAACTGTGTCTGACTTCCTTGTTGCAGAAACTGGTAATGAAGGGGCAATACAATCCAAGGGTGCCACTTAAGGCCGTCTTTAATCCACTCATAATCCACTTATGATTGCTATATCTATTATTATCGTTATCATTGTTGTTGTTATTGTTGTTGTTATTGTTGTTATTATTATTATTATTATTATTATTATTATTATTATTATTGATTCTTATTTATATTACCACTATCATAGGTACTTATTCTTATATATTTTCTATTACTTACTACTTGTCAACCAACCAGCTTCACGGGCCTATTCGTTTAGTACTCAATAGGAAGATACAGTAAGACTCAGGTTGTCCTTCCTCATGCATTACATTACCTGTCTCCCCCTCTGTTGCACGTGTGGCCAAGCAATAGTCTGGGGCGGTATTAATTAAGGGGGTGCGGGAGTAGGGGGATAGGCTTGGGGTGGGTTAGAGGGTTTTTGGGGGGTGCGGGAGTAAGGGGGACAGGCTTGGGGGAGGGGGGGGGTTAGGGGGGTGCGGGAGTAGGGGGACAGGCTTGGGGGGGGTTAGGGGGGTGCGGGAATAGGGGACAAGCTTTTTACCCCCCCCCCAAGCCTGTCCCCATATTCCCGCACCCCCCAAACCCCCCCTCCAGCCTGTCTCCTACTCCCGCACCACCTTAATTAAGAGGGAAGTACAGTGTAGGTAAATCTGACGAAATTTATTCCTCCAAACTATTCCAAGCAACAGAACACCATTATTTTTGTTCATCTGGTCCTGTTTCCTTGCATACTTTGGAGGAATCAAGGCACTCCAATGTAACAAAAGTGAATTACCCCCTTAAGGAACCCTGTGATCGTGTAGGAGAATTGGATGGAGGCTTCTGATTCCTTCTGACTATGCCACGTAACAAGCTCCTTCCATATAGGTGGTATTTCGAGCTAACATTTAGTCTGGGAAAGTATTTTTGTTTTTGTAGCATTTTGGTGTGCCTCTCAAACCCGAAGAAGCAAAAAAAAAAATACAGAAATAAAATCATTTCAGTATATGGAACAGGTTTCTGATACTGATCATTCATGGATTTATTCTATTCTGCAAACTCCTTTCAACTGTACTGTAAAAGAGAGAGTGAAGAACGTTGGAAAAATTGGTGTGAAACTTTATGCTGTTTGAACCCTCCTTACCTTCCCCCACCCCCCCAATAATGAACCCTCCTTACCCACACTCCCCTCCACTAATGAACCCTCTCCCCCACCCCCCACCCCCCCAATAATGAACCCTCCTTACCCCCCCCACCCGCAACCCCAATAATGAACCCTCTTTACCCCCCCACCCCCCAATAATGAACCCTCTTTACCCCCCCCACCCCCCCCAATAATGAACCCTCCTTACCCCCCCCACCCCCACCCCAATAATGAACCCTCCTAACCCCCACCCCTCCCATTAATGAACTCTCCTAACCCCCCTCTAATGAACCCTAATGAACCCTCCTTACCCCATCTCCCCCCTCTACTAATGACCACTCCTTTATCCCCCCCCCCACTAATGATCTCTCCTTAACCTCCTTAATGACGTCACTGTGAGAATGGGATAGGGAAAGAGTTGCCAAATGGACTGTAGTGGTGATATCCTCAGTACATTTAAATATTTACCTTCACTTTTCCAGTATAACTTGATGGATTTTAGCAGATAAGTATTAATTAAAACCATTCCGAGTCGCTCAGTACAGTAGATAATGAAACAGGTTTAAGGGACCCTGTCTGTATTGTAGTCAGAAGATTGGGAGGTAAATGAGTCCTTCAAATTTTGCCACGAAACCTCATATTTATGGAAAGAGTGTGTTTCGTGGTATAGATAGGAGGAATCAGAAGCCTGCAATACGATCACATGGTCCGTAATGACTATCCTTGGGAAAATTGAGAAAGTTGAATTAGTACAACCTGACAGACAGAAAGACAAACACAAAATCTGCTCTTTAATGGAAGATGTTTACTAAGATAAAAAAAAAAAAAATATATGGTTTTAAAAAAGCGGATACTCTAGTAAACTTTTCCTGCTTCAGATATTTTTCACTCAAATATCCAATAGATCTGGTTCTTCTCGTTCTTAGTTTTGTTATGACTGGCAGATGGGAGGTACAGTCACAAAAATGTTATATTGTCATGATATCATTCTCCGAGGATGACTCACTAATTCCTCCTTTATTTTATTTAACTGACATCAGCCACAAATAATATGGTACAACAAAGTCACTACTGAATTTATAATTGAACTGCATTTGGATTTTAGGTAATTATTATCCTTCAGTTGTGTATTTACTGGCTTTGATAGAATTTGTACATTCCTCATTAGCTGTCTTCACAAATGAGGGCTTAATTCTACCCCACTTTTTTTTTTTTTTTTTTTTTTGTGCGTGTGTTTGTTAGTGTTTTGGACCATCATATAACAGAAATTAACTAACATCGCCGTAGGGTTTAAGTTATAAATGTCAAGGTTCTGCTCCGTGTATGAAAGCCCTGACCCAGAACCGAGCCAGCCGGTGTAAACCTCACCAACTCCAGCGATATATAAACCAGGTCGTCATTGACCAGACGTCAGTACCTCTCAAGCACACACCATGAAAACTGTAAGTGCAAGACGCAACGTTAATCTCACTCCAACTCATAATACAGTTAATTAAAGATTATATTCTTCATGCAGGTATTATCACGTGACTCACGAATAATGATAGATATAATAGATTAAATATATCTATATAATATATTTAAAAATTTACTTGTTGTTCTGCAGGTTATCTTGGCTGCCCTGGCCACGATGGCCTTCGCCAGGACTCGGCCCTACTATCTGATACCTCTACAAGCAGCCTGGAATGGGAACTTCTTTGTGAGGAATAACAGAGCCATTCATGGGTATAACAGAATGCAACAACCCAAACCATACGTGAATAGACATGGTTACTACATTCAAGATCAACGCAGAGCCATGCTGAGTAACACAAGAAGCATACCTTTAAGAAATGCACTATACAGAGCCCTTACCAGCAGTGAAAGGGGTGAACCTCTCATAGAACACACAGATGAGTACAGATTCAATGCAATGATGGAAGCCGCAAGACAGGAAGCCAAACGTAAAGCCGGGGAGAGGACTAGACAGAAAGCCATAGATGAAGCCAATCTGAGAAAAACCCTTGCTGAAGAAGCCGCAAGACGCAAAGCCACGGCGGAGGAAGCCAGACGCAGAGCTCATCAGGAGGCAGCCAGGCGCATAGAAAAAGAGGAAACAGATGCCAAACGTAAAGCCATGAGGGACATTGTCAGACGCAGAGCTATAGAGGCCGGAGAGGTATACTCACCCAAGAAGTCCTCCACTCAAAAAACTACATACGAATCAACACAGAGTAAATTCAAACGAAATATCTTTCGTAGTATTAGTAGTAGTACTACTCCTAGTCCTCACCATGATCATTATGATCGGAATGTTACATTGGCGGAGGAAAACCTAAAGAATGGATTGGCAGTGGACAAGGGAAACGGAGCCGTCCTGTCTATAAATGGCTCACCTGACGGACCCAACGGTGCTGTAGTAAAAAGTGGACGTTACTCGTAAGTACTTTTACGTGTTGTGACTTTTATCTGTATTAATGTTTTGGTCTTAAGTACAAACACTTACATCAGACATTATGTAGTTTTGTGTTAATATGTATGTATTTAATGCTATAATAAGCACCAGTAAAATTTGAATCATTCCTATATTTACTTAAAATTTGCTCTCTTTTTCTTTTCAGCTACACTGAAGAAGATGGAACTACGATCGATGTGTCGTTCGTGGCAGACGAAATTATAATACTTACGTCCCTTGGCAGCTTCAACTGGCGGTAATAACAGCAACTCTGCCTGGAAGCGCATGTATTAAAAGACTACTTTCCACTTGTCCACATATGATTGTGATAAAGTGGTATTGGGTAGACCCTGCCTTTGACAGGCCTATATGTCACCGCCCTACAGTATCCTGCTTCTTGCTCCAACACCAAGCCTTGTACTGTACGTACTTCTGGGTTGTGTACGAGATTTCTGCTCACTTTGAATAACTACAGACCTTCCTGTCGCTGTTCGATAGTCAAAGTTAAGTCTGAGAACCCTTGTGTGAAGACAAGATTTAGTCAGCAAGGTAGCGACTTACATTTTATACAAAAGGAGAGCTTTGAGGCTGGTTCTTGCAATGAGTGTTGAATCATTGTGGAACCTGGAGCCATTGTAGATATATTCATTTTAATGTTAGGTGATCTAGTGACATGATATTATTTATATGTATAGCCTATACAGAGCTAAGAAATAAAGGTTATATCGTTAAAGGATTAGCTCATGATTTCATTTGTAGGGGAAAGAATATTTACAGATGATCCCAGGCTCACTGAGCACAATTCAAGTCATTCCATCAAGTCCTTGTTCTCCACAGCTTAATATCAGGTAGCATATTGTGACAACTACCAGCACCTTATGTTGATGCCTTGAAGAGAATTACCGGTATGTAGGTAATTTCCAGAGTTTATTGTTATCTATATATCCCTGTATTCATTTTGTGTGTGCTATTTTTTATCTATCTTTCTATCTGTGTCTATCAACATGCATAGTATATATATTTATATATATACTATATATCTATATATATTAATGCTGAGTCAGATCTTACCTCTTTATGACCTTCTTCTGCGTTGGAGAGGGTTGTGTTCGAGTGTTGACACGGACATACTAGAAATTACATTGACTGAGATGATGGTGGTTTGTGGAATTGGCGTGAAGCCCGACGGCATTAATTTTTTAGGTCGCTGGGAATATCATCATGTGAACTGGCAACAACATGATGATAATAATAGTAGCAATAATTGATATCTATGATAATGATAATAATAACAATGATAAAATGATGTTAAAATATAATTGGTTCATGTATATATTTATATATAAATAAATTCCATATATACTGTATATAATAAAGAGTTCATCCTGCACAATATTGGTTTACCTGCTTATTGTATATCAATACTTTTACTTTTAAAATTTATGTGACCAATTAGTGTTGTTCATTATCCTGTATTCCTACTAAACGATATTATAGAAATTATAACTCCCAAGACAATATATTACATTATTGATTGTTAATGTGTCACTCATGAACCTTTACTTCCTCAAACAAACACTTACTAGCAAATCAGGTCACAGAAGTGATCCTGAAGATATATATAGAATATTTACAAATTCATTTATTATTCTCTGAAGAATAAAAACGCTTGACGTTTACCAAATATTATTAACAGCAAAGTAGGTCACCGTAGGCGAGAGGATTTAAAGAGCACTGGTATACGAAGTGGAATGTTCATTTTACAGAAAGAACCGGATTTGATGGTGTGTTAACAAAAAGATGCATTTACTCACTTCTAACCAGTTCCAAGGAAAGTGGTGACCGACAGCTCAACTCTAAAGTCACAAAAACACTTTGGGTCAGTCAGCAAACACCAGCCACAAGAACACACCACTTGGGAACCCATGCTGCCCAAAGGAAAAAACATCACGTTCAGGTTAATGGCTTCTCGAAAAAACAGGCGGAGGACACAGATGTTTACTGCTAACACTATATTTCTCATTCAGTTGTAATATATATATATATATATATATATATATATATATATATATATATATATATATATATATATATATATATATATATATATAATTGCTTTACATTCTCATTTAGACTTAACTTCTGATTAACGTCATGTTTTTAGATTTGGCTAATGTAAGTCTCGATTTGTGTCAGTCGATACAATTTATGAAAGGAGATAATTTAACCACAACACTCTTGCAGTGGACAAAAATAAAGTTATTTATGTGAATTATGCTAAATAGACTTGCCATTCAAGAATATATTACGGAAATTATAATATCGATCATCAGAAAATATTGCTTTTAATGTTACTTGTAAGTTAATACTAAAAAGTAGGTCGGTGAGTACAATCGCCCACATAATTCGTCTTATTTCATGCTGAGTTCACTTGTAGGTATGAATAGCGACTGACACTCATCTACCTGGTACTTATTCACTTAGTAATATTATGTGATGGAATAACTACTTGTATCGTGTCAAAGAACAACAGGAAAATTGAAGTAAGGGAAGCATCTTAAGGGGAGAGATTCATAATGGTAAGTTAGAAGGTTACTGATTCCTCTAAACTATGCCAGGAAACAGACGACCTCAGTGTTGATTTTATTGGGGGTTCTGTTTCGTGGCATAGTTTGGAGGAATTGGTGCCCCTCCATTATATCTAAAGAGTGCGTATCACCTTAACACTGACGCCATAAATACGGTATGCGTGAAAGTAAAATCTCCATTAGGTGGAAACTGGACCCTGCACACTACTACACGACACACACTCTGTCTTTTCTACCAAGGGGATTAGTTTTGTTGTGTGTGTGTTTTTTGGAATGATGTCAACTAATCATTTTTTTTTGTTCTCTCTCGACTTCACATTACTGAAATTAAACTACTGTACAGTCGGCCTCAGGAATTCGTACACAGGACATTGGTTAAGGGGGTGCGGGAGTAGGGGACAGGCTTGGGGGGGGGGTTAGGGGGTTTTGGGGGGTGCGGGAGTAGGGGACAGGCTTGGGGTGGGTAGAAAGCCTGTCCCCATATTCCCGCACCCCCCTAACCCCCCCCAAGCCTGTCCCCCTACTCCCGCACCCCCCAAAACCCCCCTATGCCTGTCCCCCTACTCCCGCACTCCCTTAAAAGGGATTTTTATTCTGCATATACTGTAGGGATTGTTCTTCTGATTGATTCAAGTATTACCCAAACAACATTACTAGAAAAGTTTGGGGTTAGGAAATTAATGTATAAAATTTTCTTGTTGTTACAAACCCTTGATGTCACAGTGATGTATACGAATTCCTGAGGCCGACTGTACATTGAATAATAAAACATCAAATGTATCGAATTACATTATTTCAACAAGCCCAGCGCCAAGACGTAAGATATCTCCTCCATAATGCTGTGAAAGGTTTTAGGTAACACATCAGTTTTTCACCTTCGTTATTCAACTGGTGAAAGTCTAAGGGTAATACCACCAAGTTCACCTTCGCTATTAAAGAATACATAAAAACTGCCTGGGTCCGAATCCAGATCAAGCTCTCTCCCTAAAACTTAATCACTTCTTGCCAGGTACGAAGTCAACCCTTGGTAAAATAAAATAAAAATAAAAAATAAAAATAAAAAATAAAAATAAAAAAAACTAGTAAAAATCGACACAAATCTTTGCTGAAACCTGCTAACAAACAGACAAACAAAACCACGAATATAACCTCCTGGCATATAGGTAATAATAAGGGACAGATATTCCTTACAAGTTTTGATTAGAAAATATAAATACATAAGATTAGCTCTTTCGTGTCAGGTGTGCAGCTTTGGTACAGACGGCAATATTATACTCACGTCCATCTCATGTATGTACAGTCGAGGACAATAATAGTCATCAACAATGGGATGACTCATATAAACGTTTGACATCTTCTCTTTATTCGTTAGCTGGGACGCTTTCCAATATATAGGTTAAGTACCATCTTCTTACTAACTAAAATCATCTACTCACTATTCAAAATAATAGCATCATATGAGAAAGTAAAAACATGAGTCAACAATTTGTTTTACTTATCCATATGCGTAATGAAACTTATGTCCACGACTGTACTGAACAATGCTAAAAATGACTGACAAAATTACATTCTGATCCAATTTCTATTCCATCAATATCCATGGTTTATTATATGAGAAGTATGTTTGTCAACTCTGCATTTCAATATTGTTACAACATCATATCGCTAGGCTCATACTTTCGCAGATGGAGAGGAAGGGAACTTTTGCTGCCGACTGTACGTTGATTAGAAAGAACGAGAGAGCATCATGGATAACCACGCTATATTCTGACTGAAGCTACACTCCAACTGACAGCTGACGTCACTATGTGAGGGTGATAACTGATATGTACAGTTGCCTAAAGGTTCTTCATTACCTCCTCCAGTGGTTGTGGGGTACTGTACATGTGGCAACGCTGGACACGTTCGGATCACATCTGATACAGTACAGGATGATTCAGTAGGGAGATTGATTTCATTCACAAGTGCAATTCGAATATTGTTATGCTGCCACTTCTACGCCAGACACAAAACAAGGAGTAAAGATGAACCTTTAGGCAACTGTACCTTACAACATCATAATATCGAAAAATCCCTTGCTACAGTGTTAAATATGAAGAGCCAACATGAATTGTAAACGATGTCATGACGTGTGTGCTCCACAATTTGTACGAGCCATATATATTTGCTCCAAAATGCTTATGAGCATCAAACAGTCGTAGAAATTGTTGAAGTAAATCCGCCTGATTTTGAAACCTTAGTTGCGAGGGAGGAGAAGCAGCTTAAAAGCCAAGTTGCTTCACGATCACTCTAGTAACAACCATTATCAGGAAGCACAGAAGCAAACACTCACATGAAGGCACATTTGCTTTGTTTCTCTGTGTTGCATAATCTCTATTGGAGAGATTATATTGGTTCCTTAACGAAATCACATCAAAGAAATTAGGTGAACTGTGATGATTCCGTGATTCCCAATACACGGCTTCTGTCTTTCACAACGCAAAGTTGCATAACACACACACACACACACACACACACATACTCTCTCTCTCTCTCTCTCTCTCTCTCTCTCTCTCTCTCTCTCTCTCTCTCTCTCTCTCTCTCTCTCTCTCTCTCTCTCTCTCTCTCTCTCTCTCTCTCTCTCTCTCTCTCTCTCTCTCTCTCTCTCTCTCTCTCTCTTCATTCACAATTAAAGTAGACATTGCTCTTCTGCATTCTGTCATTGCATTCTTTTTCGTCTCAATCGAGCATGGAGCACTCGGCAAGGTTTTCAATTTCACTCCATTTCTGTCCAAATTCTTTAAGCAAGACTAACAAACCGGTACACTCGTTCAACCTAGGAACACTGTAACACCATCCATCTTCCCCTTCCCCTGCTAACACTTGTACTCCTCCAAACGCATGTAATCTATAGGCACCTCGATTCTATTTGGACATGATTTTGGGCTACTCGACCTCTTTGTGTAGTCATCCGAAACCCTCTATCACAGTTGGTATGTGTGGCTGGCTCTACCCACACAAAGATACTTCTCTGTCCATTGATCATGATGACGAGGGGAGTGAATTGTAGTGGGAGGGAGGCCTTGGTGATGGAAGGTACTACAACGTGTTTGTACCAGAGTTATTCCAGGTACTACAAGCTGATGTTATGTAAGCAGGATGCATCAACGTTCATTTCTTTTTCCGCATGGATGCAATGTTTAATTTATGTGCTCTCTTCTTACTTCCTAGGCCGGAGAAACATCGTGATTATTCAGGTGTAGCAAAAAGTGAAGCGAGTGAAGGGAAGGACCTTAGAGGAAGGGCAAGGTCAGTACTTTCTGTTGAGGGAGGGAGGTAAGAAGGAGAGGTAAGAAGGGGAGGTAAGAAGGGAGGTGCCCAGGGCTGCGGGATACATGACGTTTACTGCTGGTACTATGGATCATTTTTTTTGTTTATATGGTTGATACCAGTATTAGTTCTATGTCATTCATATACAAATCAGGTTATCTTTAACATACGGTACTTTGAAACCTTAATTAAATACACTAGCTGCTGTATGCATGTGACTTTTAAATTTCACGCGTTCATGTCTAATAATGGAATAATAATAATAATAATAATAATAATAATAATAATAATAATAATACACTGTTTATTACTTAATTCCAATCATATATCGAATAGTGTGTGTGTGTGTGTGTGTGTGTGTGTGTGTGTGTGTGTGTGTGTGTGTGTGTGTGTGTGTGTGTGTGTGTGTGTGTGTGTGTGTGTGTGTGTGTGTGTGTGTGTGTGTGTGTGTGTGTGTGTGTGTGTGTGTGTGTGTGTGTGTGTGTGTGTGTGTGTGTGTGTGTGTGTGTGTGTAGGCCTACTGCATTAAAAGTCTTACCAGAGTTATGTATATGAATATGTATAGTCTAGTATAAAACAAATGTGGAATAATGTATAAAATTTGTACACCCTTATGAAAAACTACGAACAGGAGCTTTTATCAGTTATCAGGGGGAGAAATAAAGTATAATTTAACAAAACATTTTACACATAATACAATACAACATTATTACCTGAAGGAAGAGAAAGATGCATTTAATTTGATGTGGGAGAATTGCCTAAAGATGTAAAACTACAAAATTTATAAATAAAATAAAAACACTCATTATTGTCGATTTAAGTCTTAAAGAGGAGATCGGTGTGGCTACAAACAATTCAATTATCATAATTTCTTTAACCCTGAGTAGGATACAATTACCGTAGAAGGACTCAGCGAGAGCGGTTGGCCTGTATCCTGGAATGGACACCAGCGCTAAGGACTTTGTTTTTATGATCAGATAAAAACTGGAAGCAGGTGTGTGTATGGATGCTGTGAGGCTAAAATGTGAATGGAGGTATGGATGTGTGGAGATCTATGGAAAGGTCAAGTTCAGGGCGGTAACTATGGACAAGGTAACTCAGGTAGTATATAAGACACGCAGGCTAACCCAGTCGTCATTACCTACGGAAGCCAACATGAAGTTTGTAAGTCAGCTGAGCATCTTTGTTACATTATCATGTTTACATGGTGTTTGAACAACAACAACAACAACGGAACAAGTTTGTGTAATTGATTCTCAAAATACTTTACAATACAACACACGACCGTTCTTTACAGGTAATCCTGGCCGCCTTTGTCGCTGTGGCGTTCGCCGCCCCCCAGTACGACTACGGACCTCCTGCTGACCACTCAGATGAGTCAAGTGAGGAGATCGACGTGGTACCCATCCTGAGGGACGACAGGGTTCACGAGGAGGACGGAACTTACAACCTTGATGTGGAGACTGGCAATGGAATCGTTCTGTCTCAGTCCGGATCTCCTGTTGGACCCGACAATTCTGTTGTTAAGGCTGGAGAATACTCGTGAGTAATTTGTGTTAAAATGAGAATATTCGTGAGTAATTTGTGTTAATATGAGAATACTCGTGAGTAATTATTGTTAATATGAGAATACTCGTGAGTAATTATTGTTAATATGAGAATACTCGTGAGTAATTTGTGTTAATATGAGAATACTCGTTATTAATTTGTATTATTTAAGGCTAGACATTACTTTCTATTTAATAAACAGTGAATACCTAAGAAACAAACATTACTAAAACTTGATAATATTATAATTCTATCCTTTATGTTTCAAACAATGAATTATAACCCAATCTTCCCCTACAGATACACTGTTTCAAATGGTACTCCTGTTTATGTAAAGTTATTAACTTATAATTATATCATATATATGTGTTTGGTTTGAGACAATGAATTATAAGAGTTGTTTCTCCTTCAGGTACACTGCTCCTGACGGCACTCCCATTCATGTGAAGTTTGTGGCTGACGAGAATGGCTTCCAGCCCCAGAGTGATATTTTGCCTGTTGCTCCAGAGTTCCCTCACCCGATCCCAGACTTTGTTCTGGAACAAATCAGAAAAGCTGCCGAGGAAGACGCTGCTGCCGCTCGTGGTGAAGGCAAGGACGACTCCGACTCCGACTCCCACTCCGACGAGGACGAGGCCCCTTCATATCTCTATAGCTCTCCTCTGTAAACTAATCCAATAATGTATAACCTATTTATTATTTAAATATTCTATAATAAATAATGCAAATCTAAATATCATCAATCATTATCATAAATAGAGATAGAACATCCACATAACGAGAGTCAATATAACAGCTACACAACAGACCACATCAGCGTCTTATAGTACAGTTAGCTACAGGAGTTTTGGTGTTGTGTTTCCTTTCTTAGTATTCGGCAAAACTTTATTAATAATCTATGTTCATTAACTATAAATAGTCTATAATTTTGTCTATAAGAGTGAGAAAACTATGAGTACATGTATGCTCATTCCTTCATATTCATTCGTATATACTTTAATAATTATATGTGGAAATTGATATAGGAATTTTTTTTATGAAGATGAAAAAGGTATGAACAAAACTATATTCTCACTTTTCCCTCTGAGTCCCTTTCCCAGAACCAGCATAATACAGTAATTATGTCAATGTACAGTTGTGGAGATATGAAACAGACACACCAGAAACGGGGCCCCTCATTGAGCATAGGAAAAGATGAAACGCTGTGTGTAAAGGCGAGTCCTATTCTATACTTGATAAGTGGCCCTGTTTATAGTGTGTCTGTTTCATGTGTTCGCAACTGACTGTACCATGCTCAGGATTGGTCGAGTGTGGGGGGTTGGCTTGGGTTTGTGTGTGTGTTTGTGTGTGTGTGTGTGTGTGTGTGTGTGTGTTTCTGTGTGGGTGGAGAGTACCAGCAGATATTTGTT
This sequence comes from Petrolisthes cinctipes, assembly GCA_033782935.1. NCBI lineage: Eukaryota > Metazoa > Arthropoda > Malacostraca > Decapoda > Porcellanidae > Petrolisthes > Petrolisthes cinctipes. Next base: position 60,027 of record JAWQEG010002081.1, on the reverse strand, counting down.
ATCAGTTACTTCAACATTGATTCCTCAGAGCAGGTGTAGAGCGAAGTAAGAGGTCAATTAACTACTATAACTACCAATATCTGTCACTCAGGTACAATCAAACTCTACAGCTTCCTATCGCAAACGAACACCTTTTACAAACATCAAAATAAGCATGATATCATTGGCTGTTATGTCGCATGGTGGAAAAGTTTTCTGCGATACTAAGTAACTAACTGCCTTTACTGAAAATTACAGTATATCCAAATTTGTTGCTCACCAGACCCTCCCTTACCTGTGAAAATGAAAATGCCCTTTAATTGTGATGGTAAATGCAATTATATGTATTTGTGAATGCATATGAACAAAGTATACATAAGCTCCGTCCCTCAGATACACTACATAACATTCAATATTTAAAAGTATTGCAATGACGTAAGAGGGATAAATTTTTGCAAGGAGTCATAGGTGGTTTCTCAGAGACATTATTTGATACTGAAGACGCTCAGGCAATCTGTGTGTGTCTTGTGTCGTTTACTAGAAACCTAATCAGTATATTTCCGGCAAAGTAACCTTAGTCCTTAGTATGAGGAGGTACAGGTAAGGAGTATTTTCAATTTCAGTAACAATTTTCAATTACCATTTCATATGAAACTGCTGACTAATGTCCGGAGGAACACTGGTCAAATAATGATATCAATGCCTGGAGGTGGCGAGACCAATACAAACTCTAGCCTAATGTCAGTTGATACTGTAAAGTATCATTATATATATATATATATATATATATATATATATATATATATATATATATATATATATATATATATATATATATATATATATTATTTGTTATTCGGAGGGCCTTCATCTCCACGCTGGAGGTAGCCTCGTCACGTCGCACACCCTCCGGAACACAAATGCCCAAACGTAGTACTCCCCCCCTCCTCCCAACACACACACACACACACACACTCCACATCTCAACCCCCGTTGGAGGAGGGAGCAACCCCCACAGCACAACCACATCTCCTTGTGTGACTACAATGGGTACAGCTATGTGTGTATTCATAGCAAGGCCCTACAACTGAAGCTGGTCTACCCCTGTCACTTCACAACAGAGCAAACTCCCCCTCCCACATCCAGTCAGTCCATGGGCCACACTCAATGCAGGCCCCTCCCTCAAGGACCATGAAACCACATCCACTCTTCAAGCATTCACCACTCTCATCCACTCGTTTCTGTCACGTGCAATCACTCCGCCTTGGTCCACAGATATATCTTTTCCACTCAGAGTTCCTTTCACAGTGTCCATCCATCTCCTCTGTGGCCTTCCTCTCCTTACACTTTCCACTTCTAAGCCCCCTATCCTCTTTATTATTATTATTATATATATATATCCCACCACACATGTGACACAACCAATGGTACTCAAGTAAAGATTTGACGTCAGCCAAATAAGTCACGAGTAGATCAATGGGACACAGTAAGTTCTGGAGACTTGACAAGTTGAATAAAGGAATCGCAATTATAATAGTGTGTAAACATTATGTGTATGAGTCATCATGATGATGATCCATCAAAATGTTCTGGTATACATAGAGTTTGTTTTAGGTAAATCCACATTAGCCTGGTATTTCATTGTCTCTTGGTGTTTACTATAAACATACTGTACACTAGTAAGACTTTTGGGCAACAAGCAAAATGCCTACTAAATTAACGTAACCTATTTCATTTGATTTTTATTCCGTTAATCCGAAATCTTCGTTAAGGTATCATCGAAATGAAGGCTTGATAATATGACAAATTAATCATTGCATTTATTTCATTAAATAAATATTAAATATCAATACAAATACGCGTTTTTTGGCTTAAGGAGAGCTATAGAGATATGAAGGGGCCTCGTCCTCGTCGGAGTGGGAGTCGGAGTCGGAGTCGTCCTTGCCTTCACCACGAGCGGCAGCAGCGTCTTCCTCGGCAGCTTTTCTGATTTGTTCCAGAACAAAGTCTGGGATCGGGTGAGGGAACTCTGGAGCAACAGGCAAAATATCACTCTGGGGCTGGAAGCCATTCTCGTCAGCCACAAACTTCACATGAATGGGAGTGCCGTCAGGAGCAGTGTACCTGAAGGAGAAACAACTCTTATAATTCATTGTTTCAAACCAAACACATAATTATATATGATATAATTATGAGTTAATAACTTTACATAAACAGGAGTACCATTTGAAGCAGTGTATCTGTAGGAGAAGATTGGGTTATATTTCATTGTTTGAAACATAAAGGATAGAATTATAATATTATCAAGTTTTAGTAATGTTTGTTTCTTAGGTATTCACTGTTTATTAAATAGAAAGTAATGTCTAGCCTTAAATAATACAAATTACTCACGAGTATTCTCATATTAACACAAATTACTCACGAATATTCTCACATTAACACAAATTACTCACGAGTATTCTCCAGCCTTAACAACAGAATTGTCGGGTCCAACAGGAGATCCGGACTGAGACAGAACGATTCCATTGCCAGTCTCCACATCAAGGTTGTAAGTTCCGTCCTCCTCGTGAACCCTGTCGTCCCTCAGGATGGGTACCACGTCGATCTCCTCACTTGACTCATCTGAGTGGTCAGCAGGAGGTCCGTAGTCGTACTGGGGGGCGGCGAACGCCACAGCGACAAAGGCGGCCAGGATTACCTTGAGGAGAATACATTTTCAAGAAATATTAAGAAATATTCATGATTTGTTATTAGTTTGTAGTTTCCATTCACCGTGGCATTACAGAATCTCGTCAAACACTCAGAGTATGGTTTGTGCGCTACACAACAATCGAAATATCTGAACACATGTAAACTTACAAACTTCATGGTGTTAAGTGAAGAGACGAACTGACACCATTGTACCTAGTTGAGATGTTTTATACACCGACACTTACCCCTACAGTCATGACCTTCACACGGTCTGTACCATCTCGTGGCATAACCTAGAAATTCAAGCGATCTAGAAATACTAAATATGTGTGTAGTATAAATAAATTTGTAATTATTTAATAATTTCTTTACAGGTTTTTATTTTCTCATAACCTTTAAAAGAAGTGGCATATTGCAATTTCCTAAAGAACAAATATTGAAGGCAGTGTTAAAAAATACATCAACTTCCCTCAAGAAAAAAGTTAGAAGCAAAAAAATTTACCACGAATGACCCACGTGGCTGAGAGGAAGGTTAAGGTCAAAATGGGAAGGCGAGTGCAGGGGTCTACTGGCCTGTGTATATAAGACGTGAGAACCATAGACAGTCATCAGTAACTCCCTCACTGTACACTATGAAGTTTGTGAGTAGTAGTCAGCACTAAGACACATATCTGTATATACCACTAATATATATTATAATGTTCTCAGTTGAAATCTATACGTTCTATCACACTCATAACGCATAAAGAGAAGTCAACGCAAGCTTATCTTAGACTTTTTTAATGATCAATATTATGTACAGTATACAGCTCTGTAAACCAAAGAAAAACATTTATTCTGTCATCTTGAAAATATCAGTATTTATTAACTGTTGGGTAGTGAATGGAGTAATTTATTAGTGGATGATGTACTGTACGTTATGTAGATGAAACAGAGAACGGGATGTACAGTAAACAAATCAAGCTAAAATCAAGTTAATAAATTGTACAATGAATGACTGATATACATTTTTACACGCAGGAACAAGCATATACAGACACACACATACACAAAAACACACTCGTCTTTATATAACTCAGTATAATTATGTTTCATAAGCAGTATAGTTCAAATTAGATATATTAAAGAAATATATCAAGAACTGTGATTAATGTATTATACCATTAACAGGTAATCCTGGCCGCCTTTGTCGCTGTGGCGTTCGCCGCCCCCCAGTACGACTACGGACCTCCTGCTGACCACTCAGATGAGTCAAGTGAGGAGATCGACGTGGTACCCATCCTGAGGGACGACAGGGTTCACGAGGAGGACGGAACTTACAACCTTGATGTGGAGACTGGCAATGGAATCGTTCTGTCTCAGTCCGGATCTCCTGTTGGACCCGACAATTCTGTTGTTAAGGCTGGAGAATACTCGTGAGTAATTTGTGTTAATATGAGAATACTCGTGAGTAATTTGTGTTATTTAAGGCAAGACATTACTCTCTATTTAATAAACAGTGAATACCTAAGAAACAAACATTACTAAGACTTGATAATATTATAATTCTATCCTTTATGTTTCAAACAATGAAATATAACCCAATCTTCTCCTACAGATACACTGTTTCAAATGGTACCCCTGTTTATGTAAAGTTATTAACTAATAATTATATTATATATATGTGTTTGGTTTGAGACAATGAATTATAAGAGTTGTTTCTCCTTCAGGTACACTGCTCCTGACGGCACTCCCATTCATGTGAAGTTTGTGGCTGACGAGAATGGCTTCCAGCCCCAGAGTGATATTTTGCCTGTTGCTCCAGAGTTCCCTCACCCGATTCCAGACTTTGTTCTGGAACAAATCAGAAAAGCTGCAGAGGAAGACGCTGCTGCCGCTCGTGGTGAAGGCAAGGACGACTCCGACTCCGACTCCCACTCCGACGAGGACGAGGCCCCTTCATATCTCTATAGCTCTCCTCTGTAATCAGTGAAATTTTAATTTATATGTAATATTTATTATCGCATAATGTGTTTTTATCAATAAACAGTAATTAACAACTCTAAATCTATACTGTATAACTGGCCCTTCTCTTTCGTTTACATGTAGCCACTTGGGAAGTAAGATGATGATGAAATATATGTTATAGTCCGAAGAGATTATGTACATATTCAGACTTATGACTGGAGGCCATCCAGTCCACCAAGGTTGTATTGGGGTTCACATCACACTTGGTAACAATCATTGGGTGTATTTATGGATATGCATCAAGGAGTCCAGTTATCTCCTGGTTTGAACGGTGGTCTATACGTGTCTAGTTTATGTTGGTTTCCTTCTCTATGAAGATTTAGCTCGTGCTAAGCCAAAAAATATATACTGTGAAAAATATAATGCAGTATTTGTAAAAAAAATTATACATATTCCATGCGAAGATGTAATATACAAGTAAATCGACAAGAAAAAATGTTACAAGTTCACGTAGGTCAAAGGAAAACTATTGAGATGAAATAATTGTTCTAAAAAAATATGAGGCTTACTACCCAGCTGTTACGTGCCAGAAGGGCCAAACACGTAACAACAGCAAAATTACTCCCTTTTTTCAAACTGCTTTTCCCTCTTTATGTAACATGAGTGAAGGATTGAATAACCAAAGAGACTTTTACCAATATTCATATATTAAGTAAACCACAACCTAACAAATATCCCAAAAGTAATAACACACAAAATATATACACCTATAATACATTCAAATATAATAAATAATACATACGAATACACAAAACAGCCAGCTTGGTGTCTCACACTGAAATCCACAGAATACTTATATATACCTAAGCAAAGAGCGAAGCAGAAGCAGGAGGCAGACTGCTCAATGAATACTCCGACTGGCTTTTTATAGTGATGGTATGGAGCCCATACTCTCATACGTAAAACAAATAACATTAATACTATATTATCCCAATCTCTAATAAATAACAAAATAGTAGTACTGAAACACATACATACAGCCTACATGAAACACAAGTCAAATATAGTATTATAATATATACAGTCACAAAATATCTAGCGTCTGGCTGTGCAGTTACAGTCCTAATCTAAGCTTCGAAACAGGTGAGTGAATCGAAGTAACATGTGGAGCACTTGTCAAGAGTGTCAAGTCATTAGGAATAATAAACACTACGTAACATCCTCCCCCCAAGAAATGACTTACACTCGAGATAGCATATCCGCAATGACGTTATCTTTCCCTTTAATATGTTTAATTATCAAATTATATGGCTGAAGGGCAAGTGACCATCTCATTAATCTTTGATTTTTGTTTTGCATTTTGTTAAGAAATCTAAGAGGGTCGTGATCAGAAAAAACAGTAATAGGATATCTCGAATCACTGAGATAAACATTAAACTTGTCTAAAGCAAATAGTAAAGAAAGTAGTTCTTTTTCAATTGTAGAATAATTTTGTTGATATTTCTTAAACTTTACCGAGGCATAACACACAGGATGTAGTATTTTATCAGAACCTTCTTGCAGTAGAACAGCGCCAGCCGCTCTGTCACTTGCATCCACCTGGAGCACAAAGGGCTGATTGACGTCAGGCGTAGAAAGAACTGGTGCTTGAGTGAGCAGGGTGCGGATCTTCTCAAAAGCCGCCTGGGAGTCAGATGACCAGACGAATTTCTTTTTGTTGTTGAGCAGGTCTGTTAATGGTGCAGCAACGTGAGCAAAATTTGGGCAGTAACGGCGGTAGTAGCCCACTGATCCCAAAAATCGCATTACTTCCTTCTTCGTAAGGGGTGCTGGCAATTGTAGAACCGCTTCCACCTTCGCTGCCACCGGTCTGACTTCTCCACTCCCGACGACGTGACCCAAATACTTGATCTTGGAATGACCAAACTCACTCTTGTTTAGGTTTATGGTGAGTCTTGCATCAGACAGTTTGAGAAACAGGGCATGCAAATTGGTCAGGTGCTCCTCCCAGGTAGAACTGTAAACGATTATGTCGTCCAGGTAACTCTGTACCCCACAAAGTTCATTCGTCACCAGATGCATTAGCCGTTGAAATGTTGCTGGAGCATTACAGAGACCAAATGGCATGACTTTGTATTGGTATAACCCATCTGGTGTGACGAAGGCTGCAATCTTCTTCGCATTGTCTGTCAATTTCACCTGGTAGTATCCTCGTAGTAGGTCAATCGTCGTGATGAACTTCACATGGCCAAGGTTATCGATGATGTCGTCAATTCTAGGAAGTGGATAACAGTCAGGAAGAGTGAGGCGATTAATCTTCCTGTAGTCTGTACACATTCTATAGCTACCATCAGGCTTCGGGACGAGCAAGCACGGGGAGGACCAAGGGCTGTCACACTTCTCGACGAGATCATGCGCCAACAGGTAGTCGACCTCTTCCTGCAGAATCTTCCTCTTTGTCGAACTCATGCGGTAGAAAGCTTGCTTGACAGGTTGTGCACCCTCCACCAGGACAATATCGTGTTCCACCATCCGACATTGCCGTGGAACATCACCGCAGATCTGTGGGAAGGTCTTCAGCAGCTTTTCCAGGACACAAGCATGATCAGATGGCAGGTGCTGTAAGATTTTTGAGAGATTAGCCAAAATTTCAGAGTTACACAATTTGACATTGGTACGAATAGTAGAACTCTCCGTTTCTTCCATTTCGGAATTTTCTTGATCCCCAAAAACTGCAACAATTGTATTTTGGTCACTTGTATGGTATCTCTTTAATAGATTGATATGCACTAATCTTTCAGGTTTTCTGCGATCAGGGGTTTTAACTATATAATTTACATCGTTGACTTTTTTCTTTACTGTATATGGTCCACAATATCGTGACTGCAAGGGTCGTTTGTGAATGGGTAAAAATAATAGAACTAAATCACCTGGTTCAAAACTTCTCTGCTCTGAACACTTGTCATAGTGAGATTTCATGTTGTCTTGGGACTTTTGCAAATTGTTTTTAGCAAACTCCAATGCTTTTGTGAGCCTACTTTTGAACTGGAAAACATAAGTTAAAAGTGATTTCTTGGGAGTATCATCTAGCCACGAGTCTTAATACCTTTAGAGGTCCACGAACCTCATGACCATATACCAGCTCAAATGGTGTGAAACCCAATGACTCCTGTTTACTACTACGTATGCCATAAAGAACAAAATGAACAGCTTCGTCCCAATCAACACTATTCTCACTACAGTACTTTGTCAACATTGATTTTAAAGTTTGGTGAAACCTTTCTAATACCCCTTGGGATTCCGGGTGATAAGCAGTGGAATGATGCTGGTGCACTCCTAACTCCTCCATCACCTGTTTGAACATATTAGATGTAAAAGGTGAACCTTGATCTGACTGAACTATGCGAGGTATTCCATATTGTGTGAAAAATTTAGTCAGTGCCTTAACAATCTGTTTACTGGTTATTCTTCGCATAGGTATTGCTTCTGGGTATCGGGTGGTTGTGCACATTATTGTTAAAAGAAACTGATTACCACTACGTGTCCTAGGAAGAGGACCCACACAGTCTATGACAACTTTGTTGAAGGGTTCATCACATATTGGAATGGGCATTAGTGGAGCAGGTTTGATTATTTGATTTGGTTTGCCCGTTATTTGACATTCGTGGCAAATCTTACAATATTGTGAAACATCTTTTTTAATCCTAGGCCAGAAAAAATGTCTCAAAATCTTATGATATGTTTTAGCAATTCCCAAGTGTCCATTTATATGATTATGTGCCAAGGACAAAATTTCAGATCTATATTTAGTTGGGACCACGATCTGGTGATATTCATTCCAAGGCTCATCAGCAGGGGTGTGACAAAGTCTATATTTTCTCATAAGGATACCGTTATTCAAATAGTAGCATTGAGGATGATTACCAATATCTTTATGTTCTATAGTTCTGTCAAAATATTGCTTCAAATCAGATTCCTCTGCTTGAGCTTCCCTTAGCATGTCAGATGTTACCGGAATTTGACTTACATCTTGTACTTGTGTATTCTTACTTGACTCTGAATTTATTGTTGAATCCTCAAAAAGGGAACTGATATCGAAACCACTAGGGTTGTCATTTACATTGGAACCATATGCATTGTTATCAAGGACATCATGATTATTCCTTGTCATATTTCTAGTGATCGCAAAAGCTGGAAACAAATTTGGGAATTCTTTTTCAAGTTGAACCGTGTGGCTAGCTTCAAAAGGTGTAGGCGTTACAATAGGATCAGGCAGAATTTTCCCACCTGCAACATCATTACCCAATAGAAATTGAACACCTTCTACTGGCAAAGAATCTTGAACTCCTACAGTGACAAATTTAGAGAGCAGATCAGACTTCAAGTAAAGTTTAGCCAAAGGAACAGATACACAACCACCGATTCCATTTAAGAGAATATTCTGCCCTGTATAACAGTCATCTAATACATCAGGCATTGCATTCCTTACAATGATGCTGTGTGAAGCAGCTGTATCCCTTAAAATGGTTATGGGAGAACTAGTGGCATGTTCATTAATAGAAACTGAACCTTGAAATACAAATGGTTTAAACTTGTCTGGAATTTTAGTGACACTGGACTCTATATTATTTTCACCATCACTGTAATTAGTGGTCAAAACAGATTCTTTAGATTTCCTTGCTTCTTTAGCTTTTAAAATATTACAATCACTGATAACATGATTAAATTTCTTGCAGTAACTGCAGAATTTAGAAGTATACTGTTTACCTGGTGTATCAGGTTTACTAACAAAGGGCAGTTCACTAGAAGTCTCAAATGTTTTAGAGGAGTCAGGTAAAGAGGCACCACTCAAACTACTCTTACCACCCTGTTGTGAATATAAGTGAGACGCTCTCCTGGTAACATCATTACCCTTCTGCTCCGCTCTGAAATGTGAATCAGGGTGAGACAACCTATAATTTTCTGCTAGACTGGCTGCTTTGTCAACATTTGTTACTTCCCTTTCTTGTAAATACAACCTAACAGGTAGTGGCATTTGTCTAAGAATTTCTTCTAGCAAGATCAATTCCTTCAGTGAATCATAGTCGTGAACATTACAGGACCTTAACCACCTGTCAAACAATTTAGTCTTATGTCTCACAAACTCAAGGTAAGTTTGACTCTCTTCTATTTTACACTTCCTGAATTTCTGTCTATGATTCTCAGGGATTTGATCATAAGCACCAAGTACACATTCCTTAAGAATTACATAGTTATTTGAATGGTCATCTTGAAGGCTGACAAACACAGAACGAGCCTTACCAACAAAAACTGACTGAGCTAAGAAACTCCACCGAGACGTAGGCCACTCCATATGTTTGGCAATTTTCTCAAATAAACAGAAAAAATCATCGGGACTATCTTCATCAAATTTAGGAACAAATTTTATATTCTTAGAAACATCAAAGTCGTTACTTGAATTACTCATTGCTGCAGCTGGATTATGAATAAAAAATTGTCTTTCCTTTTCTCTTTCATTGGCTTCAATTTCTTTAAGCAACAATTCATGTGCTCTTTGAGCTTTCTTGTCTTCAAGTTCCAATCTTTTTAACTGCATAAGATTATCGCTTGACTGTTTATCCTCAATTAAATCCAAAGCTTCCAGTGATAAAATTTCTTTAAGCACAAGTTGTTGAAGTACACACTCTTTCAATTCACTTTTCGTACTACCAGACTTGATTTCTACCTTATAAAAGTTAGCTAATGTTACCCAATCACTCTTTCTCATGGATGCAGTTAACTGTTCAACAGTCGGTGTCTTAATGAATTCTTCTGCGTTAAAAGACATGATTAAAAGCTTAATACAAAATTAATATACTCAAGCTGTATCACAAATAGCAAGTTATGAACTCCAAACAAAACTAACTCAAGTGGGTTGAGATCCCGGTCAGGCCCCCAATTTGTTACGTGCCAGAAGGGCCAAACACGTAACAACAGCAAAATTACTCCCTTTTTTCAAACTGCTTTTCCCTCTTTATGTAACATGAGTGAAGGATTGAATAACCAAAGAGACTTTTACCAATATTCATATATTAAGTAAACCACAACCTAACAAATATCCCAAAAGTAATAACACACAAAATATATACACCTATAATACATTCAAATATAATAAATAATACATACGAATACACAAAACAGCCAGCTTGGTGTCTCACACTGAAATCCACAGAATACTTATATATACCTAAGCAAAGAGCGAAGCAGAAGCAGGAGGCAGACTGCTCAATGAATACTCCGACTGGCTTTTTATAGTGATGGTATGGAGCCCATACTCTCATACGTAAAACAAATAACATTAATACTATATTATCCCAATCTCTAATAAATAACAAAATAGTAGTACTGAAACACATACATACAGCCTACATGAAACACAAGTCAAATATAGTATTATAATATATACAGTCACAAAATATCTAGCGTCTGGCTGTGCAGTTACAGTCCTAATCTAAGCTTCGAAACAGGTGAGTGAATCGAAGTAACATGTGGAGCACTTGTCAAGAGTGTCAAGTCATTAGGAATAATAAACACTACGTAACACAGCATAAACATAGTTATAGCGTACTGTGAATCACTCATTGTATTATATTTATGTGAAGTAGGTAGTGGCACTCAGTCACTCTGTTGGCAACGTACGATTATTGGTATAGTGAAACCAGCACAGCTGATTTGCTATAGAATAGGCCCCTTCACAAGCCCAGGCCCCGTATAGGCATAATCTGGGTTGGAAGGGTCAATTCCGTGACGTTCATCAGAAGTAAATAAAATTCAAATCTGGCGCTGAGAACTGGAGTGGTAATTCACAATGACGTGAAGAGCAGCATGCTAAGAAAAACCCACTTTTTTATAGACAAAAGTATTTAATATGGACGTTTCGGAGGCAACTACCTCCCTCTTCAGCAGTACAGAGTTGAATGGCTTATTTTTCCTTTCATGTTTCATTCAACTCTGTACTGCTGAAGAGGGAGGGTTGCCTCCGAAACGTCCATATTAAATACTTTTTGTCTATAAAAAGTGGGTTTTTCTTAGCAAACTGAGCACTAACCAACACATGTCAGGACAAACTACTGTATATATAATAAATTCATACCCCCTACTGACTCATGTAATTACACCATTATGTAACTGAAGGGTAAAAATTGAGTGGTAATTACCTAGACTTTATAGATCATTAAGTTTGTTCTGTGAGGCCATTTAGCTCTTCAGTAGTTACACACACACATACCAGTTCACCATTTTCCTAAAGTGTTGAGTCTTGGCGTTTCTTCACCATAGAATTTTCCCTTTAGTATAGATTTAAAGATTCTTAGTTGAGTCGTAACTTTCTATATTTTTCAAGTACTGTTTATATAATTTCAATGGACTACGAATAATACTGTAAAATAGAACATATGTCAGTAGTCACTAAAGCTGTGATTCCTTCCCTACCAACGTACTGTACATTAGTTAATACATTTCCAAGGCGGGTCACAAATTATTGATGTTCTAAGCAAGACAACATACACATTATACAATTGATTACTAATCGATAACTCACAGCATCCTTAACTATCTAATGCATGGCTAACTCACACATAAATCATACCTGTATAATTATAGCCTTTCGTGTTTTCGTCCTCAGGTACAACATACTTCATATCTGCATAATAATATATGTACAGTTGTGGTCAATAATAATCATCCATATAGGGATGACTCACGTAAGAGTTAGACACCTTCCCTTTGTTCATTAGCTGATAAACTTTCCAATAGATAGGTTAAGTACCAATTTTTAATTAATTTACTACAAACAGCTACACACACTACTTCAAACAATAATATCATATATGAACGTGAAAACATTAGACAGCAAATTGTTTGAGATATCCATATGTAAATGATTAATATTGACCACAACACTACCTCTCCTATCAGTAATAGGAACATTTTTGTTGCAAACGACATTACTATTATTACTTAAATGAGTGGAATACAATACAAAAAAACTCATTGTTGACAGCAGCACATACAGTATATCTCCTTCACAGTCAAGACTCGACCACCAATTATCTAGACTTTGGCACTGTTCAAGAAGCAGAAAATAAGCTTAGTGTATCAATATATATATCTGCTCCAAACGGAATATAGAATAAATAAGGGTACCGAACCAGATAGGGCTACACTAAAGAGAGGGATTCCTGGTTACGTTCCTGTAGAATATCAGAGAAGGCAAGGTGGAAGAAAGAAATGTTTATACTGGCTTAGGGTGTCACTGCATCAACACAATGACTACATTTTTACTGAGAAACCGCACACAAAATTTACCCATCATAATATCCTTTCCATGGTCGGAACACAAACACATGAATGTGATATTGAATTAAGTACTCATAAAAAATATAGGAAAACAAAGTATATGTTTGTTGTATAACATTTTAATGCAAAAAATTGACAGTTGAAAGAATATCAAATAAATATGTGAACACACATCTTTTCACTGTATATTAAGATATATTTAGAATAAGTCCTCGTCCGAGTCGTCATCGAGTGCGTCCTGCAGGGCAGCAAACGCTATCTGCTCCAATACAAAAGCAGGGATGGGGTGAGGGAACTCAGGAGCCACAGGCAGCAGATCTGACTCAGGTTGGAAACCATTCTCGTTGGCAACAAACTTTACGTGTACAAGAGTACCGTCAGGAGCAGTGTACCTAAAGGCAAATAAATGAATTAGAATATGGAATATGAACATTATTAATATATAATAATGTTATTAATATATTCTATAACAGGAGTAGTGTACCTAAAGGCAAATAAACTTATTAGAATATGGAATATAACATTTGTTATTGATAACTTCTATAACGGGAGCAGTGTACCTAAAGGGAAATAAACTTATTAGAATATGTAATATGAATATAGCATTTGTTATTAATAACTAAGTTACCTAAAGTTAGATGAAGTGGTTAGAATATAGCATATGAATATATCATTGAAATAAATACCTTCCATAACAATAATAATATACCTATAATAAAATGTTGTTGGAATAATTCATATAACAATACCATCTATTATCTATAACTTCCATAACTATTATCTATACTTTCCATAACAATAATGAACAACATGTGTTCACTCACGAATATTCTCCAGCCTGAATGATGGAACCGTTTATACCGGTGGGTGAACCTCCCTGAGACAAAGTGATACCGTTGCCAGTCTCCACATCCACATTGAACCTTCCGTCTTCTTCATGGACTCGGTCGTCTCTCAAGATGGGAACCACATCCTCCTCGCTGGAATCAAAATCAGTTGGAGCGCCATAGCTGAGTTGAGGAGCCGCCAGGGCCACCACGATCACCAACATCTGGATGATAATATTGTAGTGGTAGTATAGATTCTTAACCACACTCTACTTGACTGGACCATTTCTACGAGTGCAAGGTGTTTCTCGTTACACGCTTGTAAGGATTTAAAGTTTTATCAATGCGTTTTACAGTCATATAAACCATGCGTGGCTCCGTAGTTTAGTCTTTATGTGCAGTTGTCATACTAATATATTTATGCTTCTTAGTGTATTATGAAAGCCACATTTTCAGTCCTTATATCCTTAAGGTTTCATAAACTACAACAATCAAAACATAAATCATATGTCCGAGGGTTAAACATACACTTACGTACGAGATATTTGTAAGGCTTATGTTAATTGTTCAATAATTATCACTTAAAGTAGTCAGTTATGCTCCAATCACTATCATCCTTCCTAGTAATTCAAAGTTTATTAATTATTAACCCATAGATGACATCTCTGCCAACATATGCCAAGAATAATATAAGATCTTGTTGTTTGGTGTAATATTAACATGCTACAATTTTACCAATACCACTATGCAGTATTCTCAACTTGTTACAATTCTAATCTCCTAAAAAACTATCCATACCTTTACTACCTCTCTACAATATGTTTACTCACAAGTTTCATGTTGCAAATGAGTGTTGCTGGGGAGAACTGATAACCCAGCAGCACAACCTAACCCTTATATATTCCATCCATCCTGTCCCCTACACCACCTTACCTTGAACCTTTCCCTCTAGCTACTGTCCCCCTTTCTACAGGTATGTCTCCTTACTCATGCTGGTGGCTATTATATAACGTATTGCTTATAGGGATATCTGAAGTATATGACAGACTGCCAACAAGTACTCTCCCCATATAATCAAAGATAAATGAATAAAACATTAATACATTATTGGAATAAATTTCCTAAGCAAACTTATAACCTGGACGAAACCACCTGGCCGAAAAAGCTTTCCATAATCAAGGGTAAGAAACATGTCTTAAAATTTAGGAGACTTGTTTCGTGAAGGCCGCTTTCGCTTGCTCCACTCTAGAAAAATCTTATGAAAATCTGCACAAAACCTAATGTGTAATCCTGCCAACAGATTGACCAACTAACTAACAAACACTCAAAGAGACAGATAAACGAACAGACCCAATCATATAACCTCCATGGAAGTAAAGCTGTGAGTGGTCCTGATCTTCCACTTTTGCACCGTTACAGACAGACGATACACAAACATTCCAAAAAATTATTATATAGTTTTTACCAAAGTTATACAAAACAAAAACTGAGAGAAACACAATGACTACAGCCTCGTCCAAAAAGTTGAAAGAAACACAATGATTAAAACCTCGTCTAAACTGGTGCAATATTAACTGAGATACCCGATCCCATGTATGAGAAAATTTCCACCTGTCTCGTTAACATGGGTACATCATCGGCCTAATTCTTGTTGACGTCACTTTATTCATGAAGTGGGAAGAAACGTCATTCAGTGCACTACTTTGGTCACCATGTACAGTCGGCGGCAGAAGTCCTGTCGCCTCATCTGCTTCACTAAGACACTCGTGTTCATGGACTCGAGAAATACGCACTTTTTCTACACCTAAGAATCTCGAGTCTATGAACATCGCGTGCCTCGGTGAAACAAGTGAGACGACAGGACTTTTGCCGCCGACTGTACCACGGCTCACACTGTACTCAGAGCCTTTTCTTCTCCGGACATTTGGGCTGCTCTTAAAGTGATTAATATCAAACTTATTAATTCACGTCCTACAGATTTTTCCTCGTGGATCTAAGCTTGAAAATATAACAATAGTCTTATAATTGTGATTTATTTTTTATTGGAGACATACATTTCGCTAATAACTTAATTAAAAGAGTTCTTATGTTTGTGTAGTAAATAAATAAATTAATATACCTACTATTACATCAGTAGGAAATATACATCACATACAATTAATCATTTCATTCCTAGTCATCATGCTCTTCAGAGGCAGCGGCATCTTCCAAGGCGGCCTTTGCAATCTGGTCCAACACAAACTGAGGAATGGGGTGAGGGAACTCAGGTGCAATGGGCAGAAGGTCAGACTCGGGCTGGTAACCATTCTCGTTAGCAACAAATTTCACGTGGACTGGAGTACCGTCAGGAGCTGTGTACCTGTAATTGTAATGAGAAGTGACCATCATTTTCATCTACTATGGTATAGAATAAAAGAATATTTGCCGTGCCTTCTAGGTGTTATAAATAAATGGCTATTTACAGTTTATGCAGCTTTATGTATGAGTGTGTGTGCGCGGACTTGTTTTGTGTGTGTGTGTGTGTGTGTGTGTGTGTGTGTGTGTGTTCACTTGACTGAAATGTACTTTATATGATTCGGCATCCCTGATTGCATTTGGCCAATCATTAAGATGAGAATAATAATAATTATAGTAACACAGATCAACAAGAGTACAACCACTCCTACTTACGAGTATTCCCCAGCCTGATATACAGCACCGTTGGGTCCGTCTGGGGAGCCGCCCTGAGATAAACGAATGCCATTTCCAGTCTCTATTTCTATGTTGAACCTTCCGTCCTCCTCATGAAAGCGGTCGTCCCTAAGGATTGGAATCACATCCTTTACAGAGGCCAAGTCAGCGGGGGCACCGTAACTGGTATGAGGAGCGGCCAGAGCCAAGGCGACTAGAACAACCTGTGGGAGAAGGACAAGTATAAAGACCCTGTGATTGTGTATGAAAATTGGAGTCATCTGATTCCTCTTGACCATACCACGAAACAAGCTCCTTCCATGTAGGTGGAATTTCGTGGCGATATTTGAAGGACTCTTTTAACTCCTATTTTCTGACTACATCACAGGGTCCCTTAAAAGCCTTCTGAGAACTTTATCTTCATGTAGGAAATTATACGTCATAGTATTTACACAACCACTAATAGCTTTTACGTCACAGCAATTACACGACCATTTCTTATAATATTTGTTTTCTTTTCCTTTTTCCAGTCATTAGGCTCGTTAGGTTTGCATGAGGTTCACCGATACTCACAAGCTTCATGATGATGCTGGGGGTGGCAGTGGATGAATCTGAGCACTGATGCCCTATCGTCCACTCTTGTGTCTTTTATAGTCCCTGTCCCCTGCCCTACATGACCTTGCGTCCCATAGGCTTTCATCCATTCACACTTTATGTTTTTTTTTTCTCTCTCTCCTTTCTTATCTCACGCTATACTGCCAAGGCCGAATGAGAGCTTATTACTTTCACTTGGGTCTCTCCTTGTCGTCCTAAATGATGCTTAATGATGCAACGAAGACAAATCTTATATTAATTCGTCACTGAAACTTAATATTATGCCAGTACTGTAGCTCTCAAAGTCATGATTATGTTTCAATGGTAATATATCACAAATCCTTCAACAACACCACGAAACGATCATAATTATTGGTTGTGCTTAGTTTTGTGATTACCTAAGTCAGCTGTTGTTCTAATCTAAGCAATACCTACAGTACCTTGTTTTGTTTTCTCATTTACAAATATTATAGTTTCATCCGGGAATTGGAATATTTATACCAAAGCATCATCAAGGAAATTAAGTGACCCTGTGATGTAGTTAGAAAATTGGAGATAAATGAGTCCTTAAAATATTGCCATGAATAACCATCTTACTGTATATGGAAGGAGTTTGTTTCGTGGCATGGTCAGGAGGAATCAGAAGCCTCCAATTTTCATACACGATCATAGGGTCCTTAAGGTGTTGAATTTTATATTGAGGCACTATTTTAGGGAACATATTAAAAAGTATTGTTAACTCTGCTGGAACACACTAATAACCACTGGGAACTATGCATCCAGTTACGAGTTGTTACAAATTTGGTTCAGCTTCTTTGGCTTTGCTTCTGGATAATTATAACCTCTCTCTCACTTCCCTCGACCCCACGTCTAATTACTTACTGTTCAGGTAGAGACTTAAAGGGATAACATTAATACATTTGGTACATTGGTTCTCCTTGATTCCTCCACAGTATGCAAGAAAACAGGACCAGATTCACAATAATAATGGTGTCCTGTTGCTTGGAATTGTTTGGAGGAATCAGTTGCTCCAGATTTATCAGCACTCTACCATCCCCTTAAGCCACATTCCCAGATAATCACACAATGGTGAGTAATTAATACTGTACAAGCTGGTTTTCTCACCTAAGAATCGAATGCAAGGCTAACATTTCTATTTACTGTTTAATAATGGTTTACTACTGTTTAATAATGGTTTTGTTAAGGGGATGTTTTCTTGTTGGTAAATTGGAAGGCGACTGATTCCTCCAAAATATGTCAGGAAACAGACACCCTCAATGGTATTAACTAATAGGGGATTTGTTTGGTGACATAGTTTGGAGGAATCAGAGACTTTCCAATTCACCAACAAGAATAAATCCTCTTAATATCTGGATGTGGTTTGTGGTGTAAGTCTGTAACACTCTTAATTAATTTCCTCCCTTTCCAACACTAGTATGAACCAACTCCTATTTAGACCTTTCTACGAACCACCATCTGCAACTATACTAATCCAGTTATTAAGAATTACACTTTGATAACAAAACAACAGGCAGTCAGATACAATTAATTTTGTAGCCGACAGCCATAGTTATACACAGAAGGTTAATTAAGGTATATACATTTGCTCTAAGAGAGGTTAGAAGCAAAATTAGCCACGGAATAGATAGTACAACCAATTAATCCAGTCCAAGTAATTATCGCTTGAAGTTCTTCCAATTATAAGCCGTAGCAAAAATAAAATCATCATTATAGCCATCTAACACAAACACAGGGTCCCACCACATGCACCTCACACACACACCTGACATATTATACGCTCCTGCTCCTCACCAAGATGAATAATATAAAATAAAAATAATAAATATATTAATGCATAATAAGTAAATATATAAAAAGTGTCCACTGCCAGTATGGATAGTAGAGATTTCCAGTCTGTTACACCTCTCATTGCAGAGTGATCTAATTCTGAAGTGAACAATGCAACTCCAGTCCTATTGTGATAAGAGAGTAATGAGAGGCAGCAGGAGAGGCAGGAGAAGAGGTTGGGATGGTAAGTTAAGTATAAGAGGCTGCTAAGTTGTTATTGTTGTTGTAGTTCCCCAGACTGTCTGTCCGAGCAATCCGGAGTCTGGTTGACCGAGGCCTCGTAGAT
The DNA here is from genome assembly GCA_033782935.1 of Petrolisthes cinctipes. NCBI lineage: Eukaryota > Metazoa > Arthropoda > Malacostraca > Decapoda > Porcellanidae > Petrolisthes > Petrolisthes cinctipes. The sequence continues at coordinate 40,848 of JAWQEG010002081.1, read as the reverse complement.
GCTCGGACCCCCAAAAGGGAGTCAGGGTGATAGTGAGATCTGTTTCGTCGAAGGCAACAGAAGAGGGGACAACTGGCTCATGGTCACGTACCCCGAGCCAACGAACCCATAACCTCCCTTGTTGTGCCACTCAATGGTACCCCCGAGCCAATGAACCCATTAACAGTTGCCTCCCCTGTTGTGCCACCCAATCGGGCGATCTCGCCAGCTACCCAGAAGGAATGAGAAGTAGTAAGAGAGACAGATAGAACAGGCCAGGTTGTGGTAGAGGATGCCAAATTCCTCATTTCTGGATAGAATCAGCCCTCACCAGGAAGAAAGAATAGGAAGAGGAAGAGAAGCATACGCCAAGCCCCGTATGGAAGGGAGAGGAGAGAGTTGGAGGAAGATCGGGCTTGCGACAATGGATTCAACTCTACTAGTAAACCTCCTCTCAGGGATGCCGTTGGTTCACCAAAAAGGTGGACTCATCCGCCTTGGGAACAGCATATCCTCTGAACCAGGACAAACCAGTGCCCCAAACATTCCCAACTCATACGACTCACCCAAAATGCAAGAAAGACATTGCACGTCAGTGAATCGGTGGCACAGGAATGTTATGATGAGATATACCGCACACTGCGGTGAGGCTGCTAAGTTTACAAGGTGTTTGACTGACTGATGATAGAAAAGGTTTGAGTGAGATCGAATTCTGAAGTGAACCAAGCTATTTCAGTCTTGGTTGTGATAGAGAGTAATGTGGGAGAGACTGTTGTTGCATTAGCTGCAGAAGGGCTAGGTCGTCTCTCCGACCTCTTCTAAAACATCTTCAGGAAAAATGGCTTGCCACCAATAGCTACTTTTCCTGATCTACAACCACCCACCACCACTAAGAAACGAGGCAGTAAGCCTGTATGACAGAGGAGGAGCAGAGCGGACGCGCCACAAACTCCGACTCCGACCCACCCCCATCACCGGGTAATGCTGCCTCGCCCACTCAACCAAGGGAATGTTGGGAAGGCACCACCACCACCTGAACCTTCCCAACAAGACCCCGAGACTGAGGAGGATTCTGACACCAGCTCCTGCTCCAATACCACCAGCAAGGATAACACCAGTGAAAACATGGACCAGGAAGATGGAAGGGAGTGGCAGACGGCCTGGAGGAGGAAGAAGAGAAGAAGGATGGACAGCCAGTCATCGCTACCACCGCCTGCCGGAACCACAGATTTTTGGATGACCGCTTCTCCTCGCCTCGACCTCTTCTCCCAACACATCTTGCGCTATCAAGACTCTGACATCTTCCAGGTCAGAAAAGTGTGGACAAGCAGGACAGCGCCAACACACTTCACATCCTCCAACACAACAACAACAAATACGACAAGGAGGAAACACCACCACCGGGCTGAAGGAAGAGAGGAGAGGAAGGAAAGAAGAGAGTGTAAAAGGACAATTTCGCCTTAATGCCCAATTAGAGGGTGATAGGAGTAAAGTAAAAAAAGAAGAAGAAGAAGAAGAAGAAAGTAATGTGAGAGAGGATGCAGGACAAGAGGCTGGGCTGGTAAGTTAGGGATTGGAGGCTGCTAAGTCTACAAGGTTACTAAAGTGTTTGACTGACTGATGATAGAAAAGGTTTGAGTGAGATCAGATGGTATGATGCTTGATAAACAGGGAGGCTTTCGTTGTGGTAATGCATGTGTGAATCAGGTGTTTGAAGTGAGGAAATTAATGGAAAGAGCTTGTTAGGAAGACTGCAAGCTATTTGAGACCAATGATAGAGTGAGTGGGGAAGATTTATGGAAGATATTGCAAATGGATGTAATTTTTTGTAGAGGTAAGGATGTTGCATGCAGTAATGAGCTTCAATAATGGTCGTGTTGCATGTGTATGAGTAACCTTGATGAAGCTATCAGTGACAGGTTTCCAGTCTTGATGGGAGTGAGACAGGTTGTGTGGAGTTGTTGTATCTATTCTGTGTGTTCCTTGGGTGAAGTGATGGAAGAGGGTTGGTTATGGGCAAGAGCAATGTCACAAGAAGTGCAAATAGGGAAAGGAGGAGAGAGAGAGAGAGAGAGAGAGAGAGAGAGAGAGAGAGAGAGAGAGAGAGAGAGAGAGAGAGAGAGAGAGAGAGAGAGAGAGAGAGAGAGAGAGAGAGAGAGAGTTTTCTATGAACATAATTAATAAAGATGATGTAGAATTGTTTGTTATAGCATATTACTCCACTAACAGCAATATGATTTTAACACCCTTATCTAATGTTCCTATTATGTTGTGATCTCCTGTGGAAGATGTTTCAGCAGAATGTATATTAGAGAATAATGAGATAGGTTCACAAAGCAACAACAACTTAATAGTTTGACCGTAGTCGTAGTTATTGAAAAGTTATACGGTGAAAATTATAACTTTCCTTACGAAATAATGATATGTATGAATTATCGATTAATCTAATTAACTGAAAAAATTATCCATTAGATATTAAATTCGTGTATTGAGAACTATATGCCTTGAAATGTAGTTGTCCTTTCTGATTCAGTGAGAGCATCAATAAATCAGTAGTCAGGATCATGGAGGTATGATATTGGTCAGGATGATGCCCTGTACATAAACAATATTTTCCCCAAAGCAAAGATGTAGTAACCAACGAGAGGCAGTCAAACTTGTTTCGAGTTGTGGAATTCCAATTATCGAGGAGAACAAATAGTTGTAGCCTCTTAGAATTGATTCATAAAACGTGAGGTATTTGTATTCCCTCTAATGGAAACTCGTTAGCAGTGTTTTTGTTAAGAAAAATGTAGTATATCTAGTGCGATTAATGATGTTAATTACACACTTAAATACAACTGGCCTTGTGGATATTTTCAGCAATCAACGCCAAATCATTATGCAGCCTCTAAGAATATCTATATCAATTCAAGGATTGATTATTAAAGACTCCACTACATTTACTGAGAAGGAAAATAATGATGTAGGTCCATGTCATCATAATGCCTATTGATAAAGCAGTTACTAGATAATTACTTCTGAGGTAGGAGTGGGATGATGAACAAAATTAACCAAGACAATTTTCTGCTGATAATGATGCGGTACATCAGTTTATAACCCTAGTGACCCCTGGAGAAAATGGCACAATTATATTAATGTGTGTGTGTGTGTGTGTGTGTGTGTGTGTGTGTGTGTGTAAGAAGAGATTAAAGTAAAGAATAATATAGGTATATCATACACACATTTTCTGTACACAAGTTTATTGAAAAAAAAAAAATCTAATAAATAACTGAGTGAAAGAAGGTCGGTGTATATTAATGCGACCGGCTGACATCGAGAAAAAAAAAACTTGTATTATTTGTAGACTAACAACATTAATCCTCGTCGGAGTCGGAGTCTGAGTCGTCATCGAGGGCGTCCTGCAGGGCAGCAAACGCTATCTGTTCCAACACAAAAGCAGGGATGGGGTGAGGGAACTCAGGAGCCACAGGCAGCAGATCTGACTCAGGTTGGAAACCATTCTCGTTGGCAACAAACTTTACGTGTACAAGAGTACCGTCAGGAGCAGTGTACCTAAAGGCAAATAAATGAATTAGAATATGGAATATGAACATTATTAATATATAATAATGTTATTAATATATTCTATAACAGGAGCAGTGCACCTAAAGGCAAATAAACTTATTAGAATATGGAATATGAATATAGCATTTGTTATTAATAACATTTATAACAAGAATAGTGTACCTAAAGTTAGATAAAGTGATTAGAATATAGCATGAATATATCATTTGTAATTAAACGTCTTCCATAACAAGAATGATATACCTAGAGTAAGAAGATGTTAAAATATATTACATGAATATACCATCTATTATCTATACCTTCCATAACAAAAATAATATACCTATAGTAAAAGTTGTTAGAATAGATTATATAAATATACCATCTATTATCTACACCTTCCATAACAATAATGTACAATGAAGAACGTGTGTCCTCTCACGAATATAGCATACAAGCATATATATAGTTAAATGTTGTTAAAATACATTACAACTATACCATCCATTATCTATACCTTCCATAACAATAATGTACAATGAACAACATGTGTTCACTCACGAATATTCTCCAGCCTGAATGATGGAACCGTTTATACCAGTGGGTGAACCTCCCTGAGACAAAGTGATACCGTTGCCAGTCTCCACATCCACATTGAACCTTCCGTCTTCTTCATGGACTCGGTCGTCTCTCAAGATGGGAACCACATCCTCCTCGCTGGAATCAAAATCAGTTGGAGCGCCATAGCTGAGTTGAGGAGCCGCCAGGGCCACCACGAACAAAATAATCTGTTGGAATAAAAGAATGACATATGTTTTAGAGATATGTAATGGATTGTAAGTATACATTATCTATACATCATAAACCCAAGTCATTTAAACTCGAAACTTCCCCATATGTACAATTTTATTCATACTACACTAAAGAATGTATTCGGCGTCGCCTGGATATGTTTTATAAAATGCAAAAAGCACTCGCTCTCTCGACAGAATTTTCGCGAGAGATTCTAAGCAACTTTCCGGAGCATTGGTTTGTCTATGGGGAATATTTTTGCTTTTTCTGTGAATACCCTGCTTGGTAACCTATTATCAATATGCCTATTACTTATTATACGCAGTACATGCGTAGGTTTGTGTAAAATTCCACTAATGAATTTGCGAGATTGTTGCAGCTGAGGGGGACATTGGCTACACTCCTACACGGTCACCAGTATATAATATTTAGTAACTAGGAAGTAACAGACATTTCCAAAATCATATTGTGGTATCATTTTGAGAACTACTGCTGTCATCGTTGGACACTGATGTTGATATTCTCTCTTGTACAAGTTGCCAGAGTACACTGAAGGTTTAGAAATAGATAGATTTTTTTTTTTTTATACAAGATTTTCAAATGACCAGTAATATATCTAAGGCAATGTTGCAGATGTGTGAAGCAAATAAAATAACCAAAGGATCTGAGTTCTTAATCAAGGGGTCCAATGCTTTATAATTTTCACTCATGATAGAGACGGCTTCATTCCACATAACTTAGAAAATATGGTTTTTTTTTCGTGACAGAGGTTTCGCTTAGAATTTCCTTGTGTAATTTTTTTCTTTTCTTGGTACGAAAATAGTTATAGAAACGTCAAGACCTGATCTTCAGTGAATATTTACATTGTCTCTGGGTGTTTACTCTGTATAAATTTATGTCTGTATTTATATAAAATTATATCTTCAGTTAATACACTGTTAGTTTTTCTTACCAACTTCATGATTGAACACTCTTTTAGAACTGCAATGTAAGCTACCTCTCTGGGCTTTATATACCTGTAGTTTTTCTTTCTCCCCTACCCTATACGACCTTGTGTCCCATACCCTTTCATCCACTCTCATTTTCTCTGAAGGTTAAATAGCTCCATAGGTCCACTGTCTAGGTGACATATATATTTGGATATTAAAGTGTGTTGAAATTCTATTGTCTGATATGCATAACTAATATATAGATTTAAATTCTCACAATTCTGATTTTGGTCTAAAACTAACTACCCGTATTTTGTGAGAACATGTGCCCAGGTATTGTATTTGTTATATATATTTGGAGTAGCAAATTAATAGTATTTCAGCTCCCTTCTCTAAAGTTTATTGCACTTCATCCTGAATTCAATTCTGGCCATGCATCTTTTTGTTGTGTGTTTGTTCAGACGAGGTAATGTCGTTCGCTCTAAAGGCAGGAATCTGCGTATTCTCAATTCTTTACCTCACTATCTGTCGATATTTCTCACAAATTTTAATATACATATATTTTCTAATCTTCTTAACCAGTACGAATTTTTGTAATATCTACAGCAACACAAGCATATTATAAATAACGAAAATATTTAAGCAAGGAAGGAATTTAGGATGAGGCGAAGTTACAAATCACGCCTATACTTAAGGGAATAGTATACTTTTGGTACATTGGAGTGCCTTGATTCCCCCAAAATATGCCATGAAACAGGACCAGATTAAAAAAAAAAAAAAAAAATGGTGACCTGTTGCATGGATAGTTTGGAGGAATCAGTTGTTCCAGATTTTCCAACACTGTACTACTCTTTTAAGCAGGGAATCATTCAGGCGAAGTTACAAATCAAGAAGATACTTAATTAAGGACCCACGTGATGCAGTAAGAATTTTGGAGGTTAGCTATAGTCCTTCAAACATTGCCACCACGAAACACTACCTACATTGTAAGAGCTTGTTTCGTGGCATAGTCAGGAGAAATCAGAAGCCACCAACCAGCATTATTATACATGACACAGGGTCCCTTATATATATATGCAAGGAATAACTTTAATTAAGGTCAAGTGAAGTCACATTGGATTATCTCAAAGGCTAATAAGACGCAAGCAAACTCCTATTCCTATTTCATACCTTCCCAATTAACCCCTACACAGTCACCATGAAGTAGTGGCCATGTAGATTGCCTTGGGGGTCAGAGCAATTAGAGTGAAGGTAAGCGATCAGAGCAATTAGAGTGAAGGTAAGCGATTAGAGTGAAGGTAAGCGATAAGAGTGAAGGTAAGCAATAAGAGTGAAGGTAAGCGATAAGAGTGAAGGTAAGCGATAAGAGTGAAGGTAAGCGATAAGCATGAAGGTAAGCAATAAGAGTGAAGGTAAGCGATAAGAGTGAAGGTAAGAGACCAGTTTTTACCATTAGAGATCTGAGTGTCTCACGTGGCCTGTCAGTGTTAAGAAAGATATTGTATTAAAAAAGATATTGTATTATCTTACTTGGAATCCCACTCTCGCCTATCCATACTTAAGGGAGTAGGGGGACAGGCTTAGGGGTGGGGTTTGGGGGGTGCGGGTGTAGGGGGACAGGCTTGGGGGGGAGTTAGGGGGGTGCGGGAGTAGGGGGACAGGCTTGGGGGGGTTTATTTGGGGGGTGTGGGAGTAGGGGGACAGGCTTGGGGAGGTTTGGGGGGTGTGGGAGTAGGGGACAGGCTTGGGGAGGGTTAAGGGGGGTGCGGGAGTAGGGGGACAGGCTTGGGGGGGTTTGGGGGGTGCGGGTGTAGGGGACAGGCTTGGGGGGGTTTATTTGGGAGGTGCGGGAGTAGGGGACAGGCTTATGGGGGGGGGGTTAGGGGAGTGCGGGAATAGGGGACAAGCTTTCTACCCCCCCCAAGCCTGTCTCCCTATTCCTGCACCCCCCCCCCCAAGCCTGTCCCCCTACTCCCGCACCCCCCTTAACCCTCCCCCAAGCCTGTCCCCCTACTCCCGCACCCCCCAAACCCCCCCAAGCCTGTCCCCCTACTCCCGCACCCCCTTAAGGTGGTAATTCACTTTTGTTACATTGGAGTGCCATGATTCCTCCAAAGTGTGCCAGAAAACAGGACCAGATGAACAATAATAATGGTGTTCTGTTGCTTGGAATAGTTTGGAGGAATCAGTTGCTCCAGATTTACCAACACTGAAGCTTTGGTAACTTTATATCACTCGTTGTCAGTGAAGTGGGTTGTACAATGTTGGTAAATCTGGAGTAACTGATTCCTCCAGACAATTCCTAACGACAGGTCACCATTATTTATGTTAACTTGGTCCTGTTTCCTGGCATACTTTGGAGGAAACGAGGTGCTCCAATGTACGAAAAGTAGCCCCCCCCCCAAAAAAAAAAAAATAATAATAAATAATAATAATAATAAAAAAAAAAAAAAAAATAATAATAATAATAATAATAATAAAGTAATGTTTGTAGGCTACTTCCATCATAATTCACTGACTTAGTCCTCTCTATATAACATTGTAATATTTTCCTGTAGGCTCTAATAGTAAAAGACGTCTACTATTCGGTAGTAGTAGTCAGTAAAAGCCTATTTATAGTTATTCCCCTGATCCTTAGTGACTAGCTTAAAGATATAGATTTATAAGTTTGGCGAGAAAGATCTTGCGTTTATTGAACAAAATAGTAAGATTTTAGAAAACAAATAAAGCAACAAAAACAAGCATAATTTTACATAAACTTAACTTAAGAATTACCACCTTGCCATAATTTTATTGTTTATGCGATACACCAGATTATCAGATTATTTATATGCATATTTGGGGCATAGAAGGTGAGTAGGAATTAATATTACCATCCTATTTTTTTACTGAGGCTTACAAATATGTCACAGGCGACCGATGCATCTTTTGAATAAACATTATGAGATTTTGCTTCACCCCTCGTCTAGATCTTGTGATGCTTACTTTGGCAAACACCTAATGTAACTTTCCCTTCACTATGATGCATAGGCTACTCTCTCTCTCTCTCTCTCTCTCTCTCTCTCTCTCTCTCTCTCTCTCTCTCTCTCTTTCAATTATGTTTTCCCCTCGTTAATGTTTTGTCACTTTCCGTCACTTCCCTTCTTCTGCACCAAGTTAGTATTGCCTGTGGTATAGTGTGGGCAGTCCTTGGATGATTTGTACGCTCCTTCAAACCAAACCACTCTCTTCATTTCTTCGTCTGTCCCTCCTTTCCCATTGATTCCTTATTGTTTGGTGTCTCTCCACTTTGTCTTCTCCTTTGCGACTACAAGGTCTTTCTGGCCTTACATTGTCTTCTTTATCTACTAACACGCTCCTTTCTCCGCATACCAAATATTTTCTAAAAGATAACCTTATCTATGTCAACAAGAGGATGGACGAATAGTCAGATATTTTTATGTTTGACAACTGGAGCAGACGATTATTACTATGATTTCCCAATTGTATGACTATAAAGGCTAATATAGTATAAGTTCACGGTCACCTTCTTTTTAAATTAAAAGTTATCAAGTCCACAGTAATGGATTGAGTAAATAAAACACTTGATAGGAATGTGCACATGAAGGTTGTCTTGAACTGTGTGTACTCGGGATCTACTAATCATATATTGTGATTATCATAATTAATAATGGACCATTTAACGTAATCACTAGATGTCTCACTCCCTCTCAGGTTACTATGAATGCATCGTAATATTGGCAGAAAATGAGAACATCGTTTTGCATTGGTTCATGTTAACGCCTTGTGTTACTTACCTGTACAGTATATTCATTATTGAAATATATACAGGATAAAGAATGGAACTCATATTTTATTATATTATCGGCAACATATGAACGAGATTCATGGAAAGTCATCATCAGGTGGAAGCATATGACTGGCAGCAGTATGTGTCTTTATGAATACTTTGTGTGAAATGTATGTATGTTTGTGGATGTGTCCCCTTCGATGTCTTAAGGGTAGCACCTCTTATTGGTAAACTGGAGGACTAGTAATTCCTCCAAACTATCCCAGGAAACAAGTCGCCTCTATGTCACTAATTGGGGATCTGTTTCGTTATATAGTTTGGATGATTGACTAAAAAAAGAGGTGCTCCCCTTAAATTGACCGTATACTATCTCACTTATCAGCCTCCCCTTCAATAGTGGTGGATGGAGGGACTCATTAGTGGGGTGGTATGTTGCCTCCCATAGATATATATATTCATCACAGAGAAGTTGATGGACAGCAGTAGACCTTAACCTCATCTAAACTGACCACTTTACCTGATTCCTCCCTTAGTGGTGGACATGTTCAGTGAAGCAGAAGAGGACACTGTTTAACGTTGGCCCCGATTCCAACCCACACTTAGGGAGGTGGGGGAGGGGGAGGAGAGGAGGAGTAGGGGGAGTTGGGGAAGGAGGGGGAGTTGGGGACTGGGGAGTAGAGGGAGGAGGAGGAGGGGGAGTTGGAGGAGGAGAAGGGGGAGTAGGGGAAGGGGAGTAGAGAGAGGGGGAGTAGGGGGAGAAGGAGGGGTAGGGGAAGGGGAGAAGGAGGAGTAGGAGAAGGAGAGTAGGAGGAGAGGGAGAAGGATTGGGAGGAGGGGGAGGGAAACGGACACCTACTTTTAGCCTCCTACCCCTCCACACCATTCTCCTTTCCTTCCCCCCCCCCACCCCCCACCCCATTCTCGTCTACTATCTACCCTGAATTTCAAACCGCATTCCTCACCGAGGTTGGTGTCAGGGTGGGTGCTGGAAATAAGGGCCAGTCTCTCTCTGAATCTTTACATAGTACTTTACACCATTTAGGCTTCTGTAACCTGTCGTCGTTACTGTCTCTCTGTCGCTATCTGTCTCTGTAGCTTTCTCTGTTTCTGTAGCTTTCTCTGTCTCTATCTCTCTCTGTCGCTATCTGTCTTAGTAGCTTTCTCTGTCTCTGTCCCTCTCTGTATTCTTCTTTGTCTCTATCTCTCTCTGTAGCTTTCTATGTCTCTATCTCTCTTTGTAGCTTTCTCTGTATCTGTCTCTCTCTGTGTCCTTCTCTGTCTCTTCATTGTCTGTCTGTTTGTTTGTCTGTCTGTATCTGTCTCTTTCTCTCACGCTCTTTACAATTTTTTTTTTTTTTTTTTTTTTTATTAATGTTGATGTTGTGATACATTTGATTTTTTTTTTACTGAAATATTAATTACCCTGCGGGCGACTCGTATACGAAAAAAAGATAATATTTTTCTTCCCAATTTTCTTGTCATAATAGATTAGTATCGAACTGTCTTTTGTGTACAAGAATATTACAGAGCCGTAGCAAAATTTCATTATTCTAAATTCCGTTGTTGATTGCAAAACCCATTATGATGTTGAGGATCCTATGATCGTGTGTGAAAATTGGTGGCTTCTGATTCCTTCTTACTAAGCCACGAAACACACCCCTTCCATATAGGTGGTGTTTCATGGCAAAATTTGAAGGACTCATTTACCTCCAATTTTCTGACTACATCACAGGGTCCCTTAGGTAAGCATACAGATAGGCGAGGTGGCTCATTTCCAGTTGACCGAGTTGTGACGAAGCCTTCATTGTTCCCAGCCAGCCAAGACTGGTGTGTCCAGTAGTAGTAGTGGTGGTGGTGGTGGTGGTGGTGGTAGTGGTAGTGGTGGTGATGGTGGTGGTGGTGGTGGTGGTGGTGGTGGTGGTGGTGGTGGTAGTGGTGGTGGTAGTGGTGGTGGTGGTGGTAGTGGTGGTGGTAGTGGTGGTGGGGGTGGTAGTGGTGGTGGTGGGGGTGGTAGTGGTGGTAGTGGTGGTGGTAGTGGTGGTAGTGGTGGTGATGGTGGTGCCCCTTTAGACCCCACCCTGCCTCCTTTCTTACTCTCCTTAACCTCCTTATTCACCTGGCTCCTTAATCTGTATACAAGCTTTTACCCTTTATCATAAGTAGTTCATAGACTGCTAAGCATTTTTTTTGTTACCCAAAGATAATAATTATACAGTGAGGGTGTATGTAGTATCATCCTTATTCCTAAAGGGACCCCCTGTGTTGTTAGTCTGAATATTGGAGGTAAATTAATGAGTCCTTCATATATTGCCACGAAACACCACCCATATGGAAGGAGCTTGTTTCGTGGCATAGTCAGGAGGAATCAGAAGCCACCAATTCTTATACACGATCACAGGGTCCTTAAATTAGTGCCTTGTTTAGATTTTGCTGAGATTATGTCCCCAATTCCGGATTTTCCCCACGGCAGGTCAGATGGTGTGGTGCTCGCCAGAGAATAAATTTGTCTCGGAGTTAAATGTGCAAAGGCTGTCTGCGAACGATAGAGGGTAATCAAGATAGCCTTCAGCTTTTCGGTCCCTGGTTTTTCCTGTTGAATGTTATGATGGGAACTGGATTAAGGATTTTTTTTTCTGGTAGAACTCGTCTTTTCATTTTGCATCATAATTTTACACACTCTTAGCCAAATGAGTTTTATATTTACTCACCATGTAATATTATTCCATTTGTAACACTTTATTGACACTGGAATGATGCGTGCAATTTTAAATCTTTATTAAGCTTCCAGGAACCTGATTGTCATCCCCCACACAAACAACTTTTGTAAAATAATAATAATTATATATATTTATAAGTTGCGGGATAATACTGTTCATTAATGTTAACAGAGTCTGTATACATTTATTCTTTCTCTTTGATCCTTTCATCATTCTATTTGTCAATATTTACTTCTATTGTGATACATTGGATAGTAAATATGGGTTCATGTTGCTTGTTCTTGCAAATCATAGGCGTCTATTCATGACCATTATCCTTATAATCTCTTAATTCCTTCGTAATCTAACTCTGGATCTGTGAAGTAGCCAATCACACGTCAGATTTAATTCTGATTCCACCTCTGACTTTATCATTGGGTGTTGCCTCGGGTCCCCAAGCCAAGCCAAGCGCCGCCCACACCTCACTAACCCTTCCCCTTCTCAGTGTTGACGGCTGGGTAGGTCAGCGTCCCCGTCACCTGCCTCTGGTCAAGTCCCAGGACCAAATTTAGAGCTCGCCATACCTCTAGATTTCCCTCGGTGCCTAATTTTACTTTTTTTTTCTCTCTTTTTTTTTCCCCCTGACTATGATTACTGGATTGGGACTAATGGTGTTCAGGCCGCGTGTAACAGAGTCAAGGAGAGGTAGCCCAGAGCTGTTTAGAATTTAATTGGCAATCACTCGAGGCAGTCTCTTGCCATATTTACACCGGAATCATTCAGGCTGTGATAAAGTCACTTAATTAGAATTTCATGTGGTCAAGCGGGGTTATGTGACAGTGTAAGACAAAGTGCATTCGTTTCTGAAATGTCTCCTAATCGATTAAAACCCACCAAACTAGGTTCTCTGACAGATTTATTCAGGAAAATCCCAATAAACATCTCCTTATCCGTTATTTATGTACAGGACTCCTAGGATAAAGTAACACCCAGCCACCAATCCTATTACTTCTCTTTATCAACTGTCTCACATTGCCTCCCTCGATGTTTATTGATTGTTCCTTCCCTAGCAACATACTCATCCCACAACTCACTCTGTCTCGTTCTCCCTCTCATTCTCTGTCTCTGTCTCTATCTCAAGACTCACTCAGTTGGTTCCCCAGACATCCCAATTATTTTTTCATGATACGTATTTAAAGTTTAAGCTTCAAACCAGAGAGGAAATTGTATGATACCACCAACTTGACAATATTGAACTCTACACTTGAGAGAAGAATGACTGTGTGCAATAATGGAGGCAGGGTCCTAAAACTAGTCTTTCTCACCCGGCGAGTTTACCAAGTGTCTACTTACACTTTAAGCTGCCACATTGTTGATACCATCATGTCTTTGATATTCCATAAGAGAACACACATATCTTGGTGTTTGTTCCGAAGGGTGGATGTAATACCTTCATTAAACATAAGGAATTATCAGCTTTCACTGGATGACTGTTCAGTACTGTTACCCTTGGTGCCAGACTCAAGTTTAGACATTGACATTATCCTCGGTAAACTTTGCAGACCTTCCCAACACACACCACTGGTCAATTCAACAATGTTAAGCACACTCTTACTCTTCTTCTGATTATTTACCAACCCTGAGAAGCAGGATGGGATCATTTTCATCGAATCTTGTACCATTTTCTGCCCAGATTTGTCGCATGGTATTCAATGGATTTTTTTTTTTTTTTTTTTTTTTACTAAATATGGCACCGAAACTGTTGTTGACTCCGCACCTCTTTATATACCTCCATCAATCATTTTACCTTCTGTAGCAAACTATATTTGACTAACTTGTTGCTCTAATTAATAAAATATATATACTCGCAAATGGATCAAACTTATCCCATGTGTTCTATAGTACGGCCTGCATAAATATTTTCTTTTTTACCTTGTGACGTTGACTCTCTTTGCCTCCAATGTAACCCGCACCTGTGTTTACGATCCCCTCAAAAAGTTAAGAGTCTTCAAACAAGGGCAATGCATATCAACTTAAGTGGCTGAGCAGGTTACATAAATCTTTAAAGTGAAAATTAGAGCATTGCTTTAGTTAGTTGATCTCTAACTCGACACTCTGAAGCTGTACAGTATGATGCAATCCAAGAAACTCTACTGAAATTTGCACATTAAATATGATTATATATGAGGGAATATAATTTACAACCAGTTTCTCTGTATAGGAACTGAATGCAGAAAATATATCTAACTTCATAAACTAGATACACACACACCTTTAATAAACATGTGAGTAAGAAATGGTTAGGCACATAATATATACTGTAATCACATCCACCAACACAACCATCACACATTTAACTCATAACTGTTCAGATGTCGGAACAGAAACAGAAACTAATGTCTCCTGAGTTCAAATGGTCATGGCACAATAATGGGAGAATGCTTAGTGACGTTCAGTGTTGACTTTTAAACAGTTTCAGAAATTATTGTGAGCCACCTGTTTGCCTTCATGTGAATAATTCCTTGATAAGGCCAGTATATATAAAAGATGATACAGATATTTCAACTCCATTTCCGAAAGTGTTTTTATTTGTTATCGAGTACAGACAATCACAGGTGGGTTATAATTATTTTCGAACGACGGAGGATTGATGACACTCGGAGACATTCTATATCCTGTAATAAAACTTAGATAGGTAAGAGTTTATTTGGTCGTAGAGTATCCATCCCTCGGTTACCCATGCCAAGTTTTAAGGGACCCTGTGATGTAGTCTAAAAAAAGTTGGAGAATCATTAGTCTTTCAAATATTACCACGAAACACCACCTATAGGGAAGGAGCTTGTTTCGTGGCATGGTCAGGAGGAATCAGAAGTCTCCAATTTTATACACGATCACAGGGTCCTTAAGACGTTTTATGTTGTTGGTTGTCGTTTCATGGTGTTGGTTGTTCTCATTTACAAGGGCTTTGGTAATCGAAATAAATCCTAATTAATTTATTTGTTTGGGATAATTATTAAGTTATATTTATTAAACACTATTGCTGACATATTTTTGCATTGCTTAGAAGGTCTTAATAATCAACTTAAGAATGTACCCCCAATGCTGAGAGGTCAAGGTCAGGTGAGGCAATAGTCAAAGGTCGTGTTCTAGTAGTGAAGCCAGAATGTGGATTGACCCATTTCTTACTAGGACACACTAATGACATTCCTACTGATGTTACATAGACCACTGATGCATGTCAAGCAAAACAATAACACGTACGGTAATATTATTGATTAAGTTTATATTTTTGTTAATATGTTCCACAATGGACGACTTTTCTATTCTCAGACAAACGATATCACAGTTTTCTATTTATCTCTCATCATAACACCTCCTATACTCTACTCGTCTTATTCCATAGATGCATCGTTATACTCATCATAATCTAATTGTTCTATGATAATGACATATCCAGATGGTCCTGTTTAACGTTTAGCATATCACGGAGTCATGAAAAAATGAGGAAAAATATTCATTATCAATTTGTTTGTTGTACATCGACTTGCTTGAACAATGTGGCCTGATGTCGAGCGAAAACAAACTTGAACACTTAAAATTCTTGTCAGCAGTGAAATCTTGTTTTCATATACAAGAATGTGAGTATAAAGAAAAGCATGGATACATTTAAATTTATACTCGTATTTTCCCTGAAGCCACCAACACCCTACGTGCTGATTCTTTGTTAACCTTCAGTTTCAGAGGATTTTATAAGTTTTCTTCATATTGTTGTCATGTCATTTATTATTTGTTCCCTTCGCGATTCTTGTTTTATTCTCGTAATTCACAACATTACAAGATTCATTATGATTATTTGTGAATCTTTCGTTCTCATATTCTCGTCTTTCAGTCATACAAACCAAATTCAAGACAGACTAGAATTCAATTGATATATCTGTGTTTACTCTCATATGTACAGTTGGCCACAAGAATTCGTACACAGGTTATATGGAAAGAGAGTTCATTATTCTGAAAGTACTGCAATAAATGGTCTACCAATTGACTCGAGTGATTAGCAAAACAACAAACCTAATATAGTGTTGTATTCCAGTTGCATAGTCTTACATTTTCTGTATGTTGTAAACCCTCGAAAACAACAGCGTGTGTACGAATTCTTGTGGCCAACTGTACAGTACTGATAAAGGCACAACAAACTCTGAGCGAAGAGACTTGTACGGATTCAGAATATGTTGTTGTTTATCATATTTTGTAACATAACATATCATAACACTAGAAAGCATACGAAGAGGATTTATGTGTTAAAACTTACAGCATACTTCTTAAGGGGGGTAGTATAGTGTTGGTAATTCTGGAACAACAACTGATTTTCCAAAAAAACTCTTCCAAGCAACATGCCACCATTATTTTTATTCATCTGGTCCTGTTTCCTGGAATGCTTTGGAGGAATCAAGGCACTCAGATGTACCACCAATCAGTCTTAGTACGATGAGGCTGAGTGAGATCCCTTTATTACCCTTTCGTTACACAAGAAAATTGATTCATAACGAAGAGTGTGAAAAACATCAGAGATACTACAGTCACGATCACTATTAAGTATACAGGTGTGCTTCGAATACCTAGAGACAGTAAATAAATGTACAACAAGTTCTCCATTGGAAGTAGTTTGTTGGTGAATTGGACTGTTCAAAGCTGATACCAAAGCTGTATACATATTAATGCTCGTGACTATATCCAGGCCTTGTTATTAAAGTGCCGAACATTATGACACATCAGTGAAAAATTTCCAACCCATCATTCCTACCAAATATTGTCCGTCTTAGCTGGAGTAATGTAAGGTAAATCAAACAATAATTAGAAGAAAAAAAAACTTATTACGAATTTTGGGTCGTGACTGCACACTACTGCTCATTTTGTATTCTCTCGTTGCAGCCACATGATGACCCACAAGTGTGAAAAGAAGAGTATGAGGATTCCCACACGCTTGGTACAGTCACAATCAAATAATCACCAACACTTTCCTTCCATCGTGCAAATAAATCAGTATCATACAACAACACCTTATGTCAACTCAACCCCCTCAATTATTATTATTATGAGGTGTTGCAAAATCATACACGTGTTGTTGGTCTTTATTACCAAGATATTTTCTACGATGGAAGGAAAGTGTCGGTGGATACTTGATTAACCAGCGACACATTCCTTCCATGGTACAAATAAATCAGTATCATATCAAAATATAATCATACAACACATTACGTCATTTCAAATCCCTCATTTATTATTATGAGGTGCTGCAGAATCATACACGTGTTGTTCTTTATTACCAAGATATTTACTACGATGGAAGGAAAGTGTCGGTGGATATTTGATTGTGGCAGTACATACATAGTGTTGAGTACAGGAGTGGTCAGGTGGGTACAGTACACATACACACACGCTAGTTGCAGGTACAAATAGCAGAATAAAACCCTCATTGCCAAGACGGTCATATTCTCTAGCTCTCTCCCCTGCCAATTCTCCTCACCCCAACCTGTCTGTCTGTGTGTCTGTCTGTCTCACTCACTCATACTCTCACTCTCACTCTCTCTCTCTCTCTCTCTCTCTCTCTCTCTCTCTCTCTCTCTCTCTCTCTCTCTCTCTCCCTTCTCTTTCTCTCTCTCTCTCCCTAGCCTTGTCACGGACTGGCTAGCCTCGTCAGATGGAACTAGGGCAGGGACATGAATAATGAACGCGTTGGTGGCCAGAACAAATAATTCTTTTCCACTTTCTTATCTCAGAGGTTGGTTAACACTCCTGCATAGATCGTCACTCAAGATTCGGACATGTGAGCCGTTCCCACTAAGGTGACGGAGTATTGTAAAATGTAAATTCGTCTTCATTACGCGTGTACCACCACCACCACCACCAGGGTCCGGAATCACTGTAAAAGAATGGTTGTGATAATAAAAACACTGTATGTATAATTATGATGCTGGGACTGTAGTTTGTACCCTCAGACAGTGCGAATTACCAAACCTTGAAAACAGTTTTAATTTTGAGGTATGATCGAAAGCAGTAAATTTTTTCTACTTTGGATATTTCTCTATTTAATTAAAGAGAAAGATATATTATTTTACTAGTTTATTTGACTTGCACAACATTTCATTAATCAAGGGAATGAACTCATGATGATAAATTGGAGGGAGGTTTTGTGGGAAGAAATAGGGCGCTACTGATTCCTCCAAACTATATGACAAGAAACAGACTACTCGAGTGAGAAATCTGGTTTGTAGGGAAGTTTGAAGGAATCAGTAACCAACAACTTAATTAACCCACACAAAAATAAAGATCCCACTTAAGTTAATGCTGCAAAAATCCTCTCTCGCTATGTATGCTCTGGAAACAAAGAATGCATAGAATCATAAGTAAAGACGAAGAAATAAAGATGCAGGGAATAAACTGGGAAATTGAAACCTCTTGTCCATCGATATCAGTATACCCATTAATCGATCCTCTTAGCTGTAAATGGGAGAAGGCTGAAGTGTGGTGGCGCCTGGAGATGGACATAATTGGTGTACAGTAATTAAGGAGGAGTAGATTGAAATAAAAAGAATAATGCTATCTGTACTGTAAATTAACTACTTTAGAATGGTTGGCACGAGTTGGCCTCTATTCCTTAGTAAGTCTGAGTGTCCATTGAGTGGATATTGTCCGTCACGAGGCCGTATAAATGTAGTTTACAGCATCAGGTATCAAAAGTGAATAATACCTTTCACAGATTACCGTCCTGTGTTAATTTACGTACTATTCACCTTCCTGTGTTAACTTACATACTGTTCATCGATTACCGTCCTGTGTTAACTTACGTACTGTTCACAGATTACCTTCCTGTAAAAACCACGTGAAATCTGAACCAGCAATAGCCATCAAAAGAGGCTTGGTTGGTTTACTATGTCGTGACGGGTGTCATTTTGTACAATAACTTGTGTGTGTGTGTGTGTGTGTGTGTGTGTGTGTGTGTGTGTGTGTGTTTATTGATATTATGTTCAGGTACTTTAGGAAATATTTTAGAGACCAAGGTAGCCCATATTTCAAACTTAGAACACTATATATTAAAGTCTTCAATACGATATCCTAAAAATATAATTGGGCCCCACTACCACTATCATCCCGAGTATATATATTATAACTTATAATATTATAACTAATATTATAATATAAAACTTATAACCTAAGTATTGCGACTCCTTCCAGTACCCAGTGACTGTCCTTACATACAAAATGTATAATATTATATGTATTTTATAATATTAAAACAGAGCAAAATAAACTCAGATTTATATGAAGAGCCAATTTCCTTGCCTGTTTATTCTTATGGGCATAAATAATTGTATTTATTTTGTTTCAATAAAATAATTCAGTCTTCTGACCTGCTTGTGTCTATCAAAAAGACAGAGGCTATACTAGGAAATGCCAGAGATAGAGTGCTGGACCTGCTTAACTCCAAGGGGGGCGAAGGGGTGAAAGGGGGATGGCAGAACCTCTGACCTCAGTCCCACACCTCTGCCCCACCTCCAGCATTCCTTCCTCTCTAACCCTCGCCCCATTCCAACACCCTCACTCAGTTCACATGAATTTTAAAGATTATCTCTATTGACAATACATTAGTGCTTGTGTTCAGTAATATTACCAGACGATCACACAACCTTATAAATATTAAAATGAAAATTATTAATATTTATTTTTGTACGATGAGAAAGAAAATTCCACTGTCATATATATATTATGTGTGTGTGTGTGTGTGTGTGTGTGTGTGTGTGTGTGTGTGTGTGTGTGTGTGTGTGTGTTTGTGTGTGTGTGTGTGTGTTGTGTGTGTGTGTGTGTGTGTGTGTGTGTGTGTGTGTGTGTGTGTGTGTGTACGTACACTACATAATACCTTTCTCTAGATTCACTTACCAAATACTTGTGCTACTTCATTGGCTTCATGCCATATACTTTTATTACCCTTCCTGGCTGCATGGGGTCGTAAAAATATCCGAGGTGGTTTTGGTTTTTGTTTTTCTGGTGTTGATGTTACTTTACACTGCATGCAAGGGTCCGGGATGGGTACTGTGAAACAAAGAAAGAGTGAGTGAGTGAGTGAGTGAGTTAGTGAGTTAGTGAGTGAGTGAGTGAGTGAGTGAGTGAGTGAGTGAGTGAGTGAGTGAGTGAGTGAGTGAGTGAGTGAGTGAGTGAGTGAGTGAATGAGTGAGTGAGTGAGTGAGTGAGTTAGTGAGTGAGTGAGTGAGTGAGGGCGGCAGCAGCTCACCGGAGTCAAGGGGCAAGCCAAGGATGTGACCCCAAACCTGCTGCTCTCTGTTGGCGACCTTCTCCAGATTAACTCTTTTCTCTGGGTATTGCAGCGTCGCATCATGACCAAACCCGGCTCTCCGCTGCCACCTCCACCCTCCCTCCATTAATTTACAAGCACTAAGTTCTGCATTGGTAGGAGGGGGAGGGAGGGGGAGGAGTGTTGGCCTGTGGAGAGAACGAGAACCAGTGAAAGAAAGAGATGAAGATAGATAGAGAGAGAGAGAGAGAGGGTTGGAGGATTGCGAGCATGGGGATGAAGAAAATGAAAGACAGAATATAGGATTGTGTGGGGATGAGAGTAGAGAAATAGAGAGTAAAGGATGGCATGGGGATGAAGAGAAAGAAGACAGAATAAAGGATTGCGTGGGGATGAGGAGAGAATAAAGGATTGCGTGGGGATGAAGGGAGAGAAAGAGAGAGTAAAGGATTGCGTGTGGATGAAGAGAGAGGTTGGGAGGAGTGCCAAAACTACACTTAGTCTGGTTGTGGTTGAGGTGGGGGTGGGGCCTGTGGTCACGGTAGGGGTTTAGGAGAGAATGTGCTGTTGGTGTTTATTACGTTTCCTCAGGTTCACTATTTACATTTTGATTTGGGGTCAAGTAAGCTGATAAAAAAAAAAGAGAGTGGAAATGCATAATATATTTGTAGTAACTGTTTCATTGTTTTAGGGATTTGCATATGAAGTATGAGTTGCATTTACAAATTATATTGAAAGGTATCATGTCTTTAATAAATTCGTATTTTTAAGCTTAACTCGGGGAGAGTTCAGTATTCTAGTATAACATTTCCTTGGCTACAAATCTAGTTTACATATTTGAATATATAAAAACAAGACAAGTAGATATTCTAATATATTTCTTGGAAATTCAGTCACAATCGTATAATATCTTTTCGTGATTTATTTATCATGCTCAGCCTCCTTAAATAACATCTGAACAAAGAATGTTATTATTATTGGTGCTAACGAAAGTAATTGTACATATATAATTAGCCTTATATTTTGGTCGAAAGTTTTCACATCTCAGAGAAAAAAGGAACATGAGCAAAACTGTTTTTGTCATTATAAGTGTCATAATTTACAGTATATCGAAGATTTTATAGACACGAAAAACTTTTCACCCCACTGAGCCAACAGTAGCTGAGAATTATTAGAGTTGAGTAGAATCCGAAAAGCCTGCAGTTCTACGTTATTTTAAAGAAGAATAGTCTAATATATGTTGTACGTGAACACTTTTAATGAATGTTGTTATGCAAACTTTGTCATTAGTGCTGCCCATTTAAAATATTGCCTTGAAGGTGATAAGAGATACCTCGTCAAGAAATGTCACAACACTTGTATCAGCTTCTCGTAAATGTAGTGGCACTTTCTAATCAGTCATTACACCTTTATTCGTTACATACTGTACATACAAAGTAGATACAACAAACATAACTTACAGGCTCAAGGAAATAAATTACTCAGGACAGGAGGCTGTTTGGTAAGACGTTGAAAAATGAAGGCTTAAGGTGACCCAGGGACAGGACGAGTGTCCCCTCCCTCTCTCGCACGACAAGGACGTGTCGAGGTAATTTAGTGGACAAGCAGGTGGACAGTGCCAGGATGTAGGGCAGGAGTGAAGGGCACGACTGGCTTGCCAAGGGCGTTCCCTCCCCCTGTGAGCTATGACGAGGCACCGCTCCGGGCTCCCGCTATAAAAGATCCGGCCGCCAAGACTCTGGCACCAGTCACTGACCGCAGCACTCACCATCATGCACTTTGTGAGTCTCTTAGTTCATGATTACAAACCCAGCACTCAAAGTGAAGAAACAAAATAGGAAGTGTTCTACAGTGAAGCCTCGTGCTCTCCCACCAGCCTGTGGACCTTAAAATTAACTACAAGACAAACAATACATCACGCAACACTCAAATGAATAATGCCTTTTTCTGTAGTCGAGTAGATAAACACTTAAGTGTTGTCTGCTTTCACTTTAAGTTATTCTTCGACATCTGTCTTACCTCCTTATTAACCATTTGTCAGTTGTTCCCTGCTGTCACAGCTTCTTCTGTTACATATTTTATCTTCATTACTATTGTGTTCTTGTACACCATATTCAGCTTCGATAAACAGTTTCACTTTGTTTTCACCACGTTAATGGTATCACTTTTCTGGTTGAACCTGTATCTTGTAAAAGATCGAAATACGTAACAGGTAACTTGCCTCACAAGAATATCACCTTCCTCAGCCACTCAGGCCCTTCGTAATAAGCCTATCTGTCCGCTTACAGTCAGAGATGGCGGCCGAGTATATCCGTGTGTGTTGTGCCTGTTTATCACTGCCACTGACGACCTGCCCGGCCACCGAGAGTTGCGGCATCGTACATCTTGTCACAATTGTTTACCGCTTCTCTTTCGAGTCGAGGATATATTTATGGGACCCCAGACCCTGACTATTCGCAATATTTATGTCTTACTACACTCAGCGGGAGATTTCCTTAAGCTGATCAAATATTTATTCTAAACATTTTGGCACTTACAAGATACTTTACTCCGCACTTACTATTTATGTTTCAGAAGCTTATCATACATGACAATTATGACGTAAATATCAATAATGACGTATAGCGTGTTTTGAGAATATAAATATATTAGTACAATGGAGGTGTTGTTGCTTCAGGTGGTCCTCTCCATCCTGGCCTGCCTTGCCACCGCCGCCCCCACCTATGACTCCTCCTCAGACAAAACAGCTGCCATTCTGAGGGATGACCGCGTCAGGGAGGACGACGGACGCTACAACTTCGAGGTGGAAACGGCAAACGGCATCACCATTTCACAGTCCGGCTCTCCTGAGGGTGATGCTGGAGCCGTCACTAAATCTGGACATTTCTCGTGAGTTTATCCGACTCTTACATTTTCACTATATGTGCTAGGAATTCTTATCATGATATTCCTTGTGGATTTTCACACCAGATTGGAATTTATTACACATTTTTGCATTTATCTTCAGTGTGAACCAGGGATGTTACTTCGAGTTCATCCATGTTATTATTCCTGTAGAACATTGATCACATATATATTATAAAAACTGTTCGCAGATTCATTTCAACTGACACATATAGTTCTTCAAATGTTCCCTTCTCTAATATTGATATTATTCCTCCAACAGCTACATTTCTCCCGAAGGCATTGAGGTAAAGCTGAAGTTTGTCGCTAACGAGAATGGTTTCCAGCCCGAGTCTGACCTGTTGCCAGTTGCCCCCGAATTCCCTCACCCCATTCCTCAGTTCGTACTGGACCAGATCGCATTTGCTGAACAACAGAGAGCTGATGCCCGTGCACGAGGCGAGCTGCTCAGCTACGAGAAGTACGACTAAATAAATGACTTGTGTACACGACATGAGATCTGTGTCAGGGCTTGTGTTCCCCTGCACCTAAACACAACAACAACACGCCTTGGCTTCTTCTCCACCTTGCAACGCTCACCAGGTGCATTTGCGATACAACCTCGGCCTTCCTCTATTTATGATGATTTGTGTGTATTATGTGAATTCTTCCTAAGTATGAAAATAAAAATGGGGCTTCAGCCTTTATTTATTTATCTAGTCCAGTGTTTTTATTCAGACTCCATGTCCTTCTCCGTGGATCACTGGTCAAGGTGAGTGTTGAGTCCGATTTACACAAACACACACACACACAGTAACATTCATACATCTTATTAGGATTATCAATATAATTATGGTATTGTATTCATTAAAATATCTTGTTTCATTATTATTTATTGATTTAGGTATAATTGCATTACTGATTGCCAAAATTCTCGTGCAGCAAAAACATATATTTGTTTACTGAATGTTAGCACTTCAAGGAATATAGTGATGAATTAAATCATTTGTAATTTATCGCAGGAACATATTTCACGCAAACTTTGAAAACAGTAGTCGTTTGATTTTTGGCATGGTTTGGTTGGACTTAATTAAATCCTCAAATCGTCAGTAGCTTCCTTTCATTAAGTTTTCCCAAGAGTGAAGTGTACGGTAAAATGTTGCAGACTCAACCCTAACTCATTTCAGTATGTCAAGTCCTTTCTCATTATCTATAATTTCTCATTCTCTATAATTTCTCATTCTCTATAATTTCTCATGCTCTATAATTAAAGTCTAAGTATCTTGTTATACCGACACCGGGATAATAATGACACCTTCTGACTCAACCAGTCCCAATGTTTATATGCGTCTAAGAAAAGAAAATACAACGGACAAGGAATACTGAATGACCAACTGTACAATATAATTCACATTCCTGCCAGGTGATTACTGAGATGATTCCCGCCGTCACACGAATTACATCACATCCTCTCCATTGAATTTTTTATTCCATGAAATATTTGCACAGAAGATGTTCACTGGGACATTCGGGTAAAAATAAAATAAAATCTTATCCGAAAGCAAGAAAAAACGAAACAAAACTCAGAGTACAGCAGCTTATATGAAACTCATACGAAACTATAAACTTACTCTGATGAAACAATTTTATGCCTATCGAATGTATGTGTATGTGTATATCTGAGTGATTAGTACTTGCGACCCCAATTGTCATACATAATACAGTCATCACCTATAATCCTATCGCCTCTCCTGTCAGATAGTGATAATCTTACTGCCAAGAATGGAATAAAAAATCTATTATATGAATCTTAAGGTACATCACTGTCAAGCAGAAGAGACAAGTAATGTAATCGTGTCTATCGAAAGTAAACATTAGGCCGGAGTGACGACAGGACTATTGATGCTAACTGTCCATTCTTCGACACATATGTTTTTTAGTTATCAAGATGATGATAATGATGCACTATTGATCTGTTTCTGCCGAGATTCAGTTACGTCTTCTTGGTATTTTCATTCACACTTTCACTGACGGCCGTATAGAATTTCCCAAACTGAAAATTTATATATAACCTTCCGATTCACCGATATATCAGAAACAATATGGTCTGTATATGTATTAATCACTTTGGCACATTTCACAGGGCGAGTCACGAGATCCAGTCAAGCTAATGCGAGAGTCACACTGTCTGATGTTCCTTGGTCCTCTGAGCACACACACACAGTACAAGGTCAACATCGTCCTTCAGTTTGCGGTCAAGGACACCCGTGAATCTGAACGAGAACGGAGAATGAAGAACGAACGACGACAAGTAGGTCATTATGGTACAGACTCTTAATTAATACGATGCACCAGAGCCACCACCCATATATATTACCCAGCGAAGGGCATGATATAATGACGAGGAGTAGGAGGTGGAGGCTGTGGGTGGATATTTAGAGAGGGCATACGGGCGATCATGATGTGCGGCAGGAGGTGGGATCCATTATTCTCGGGGAGGCGGGCAAGACTGGCAAGACTCTCCTCTCCTCCCTTGTATCCTCCCTCACACTCAGCCTGGCAGCTACCTACCTACCTACCTAGGACCGGGGGAACAAGATGGCTCTGCTGCTACCCACGAGCGTCACAAGTCAGCCCCTTGCCCTGTCCACACACCCCGGGCACCATGTCTCATTACTGATGCTGTACACACCTCAAAGTTTAGGTGATAGCATTATACACAAGTTCGAGCAAGGCTTGGAGTGATTGTCTTTATTCTATTTTATTAGTATTTTCTTTTTATTACTGCTCTGTGGATTGAGAAGAAGCGGCACCGATGGAAACCTGTTATCGGTATATCTCAAACAAACACAGGATAATGCAGGACTTGTTAGAAGGGAGGGAGGGGGGAGACAAGGTCGAAGGGACGGGCATGTAGTGGGGGAGGATTTAGTTACATGAATGAGAGCTGGTGAGTTTAGGGAGTGGAGATGGAAGATTATAAGTAGATAAGGAACTTTATTTGGTGAGAAGTAGAGAGTCTATAATAATGATGTCTGATGGCCAGTACAGACAGGGTTGATCAAAGAGGACATGTGTTGTATGAGGGAGGGCAACATTGCCTAAGGTATAGTCTTGATCCATATACTATATCTGACAGGCATTTTTTGGCTTTGTAGATAATTACCAACACCACACTGATTTAAGGGCCCCCGTGATGTAGTCAGGATATTGTAGGTACACGAATCCTTCAAATATTGCCACGAAACACCACCTATATGGAAGGAGCTTGTTTCATGGCATAGTCAGGAGGAATCAGAAGCCACCAATTCTCATACCATATCACAGGGTCCTAAACGACAATATGGCCACCTGTTGAATCAATGCTGAGTCAGAGGATTCTTTGCCTCGCCCAATGCCGTGGCGGGTTTGAAGTTTGCATTGGGTATGTGTATGTATGGGACAGATGTAATGTCAACAGGAGCAGGTGTCCGGAACTGTAACAACCAAGATGCAGACGGGTAACAGAGCCGGTGTCTGTCTGAGGTTAATGGAACTGGTGTCAGGAGTAGGAGGATGTAAGTGTCGTGATGTGGAGATTAAAGCAAGATTTGAACGATAAGTGGTTGTATCAGCAAAATAGTGAAGTGTTCGACTCCAATTTTGCTGCGAGATGAAAAAAGATGACCGAGAAAGGTATCAAGGGAATCAAGAATTAAACTTAAACTTCTCACCACACATCAAGCAAGGGTTTTGTTGTGGTCGCATTTACGATGACCCAAGTATTTTCCTCCTACTGATTACAGAGGAGTTGAAATTATTGCAGTTATTTAATGAGTGTACGAAACTGGATGTAAGCGGTTTTTTTTTACTCGGTCACTGATGCATAACCACATGCAATAGTTCTGCAACACTTTTAAATGAATAATGCTTCTAAAATGATGAAAAAACTTTAGCTGTTGGTCTCGGTAATTTTAGATCCAAAGATTCATTCAGTTGGCTCAGTTTCATTCATCTGACCCAGAACTATTACTGGTGAATGTATATACCGTATAGATAATGACAGAGGATATTAAGGACCCAGTGATCGTGTATGAGAGTTGGTGGCTTCTGATTCCTCCTGTTTATGCCACGGAATAAGCTCCTTCAATATTAGTGGTGTTTTGTGGAAATTTTTGAAGGACCCACTAACCTCCAATTTTTCTAACTACATCACGAGGGCCTTAACAATAAAAAGTTATAGATTTAATTAATGTATAAGTGATATGAACCTTAGGCAAAAATAAGATGTGGGATTTTATTTCGCCTTGCTTAAATATACCTCCGATTACTAACTACTACATTACTGGTCCTCAGCCAATTGAATATAAGGAAATATCAAAATCTCCCCCAAAACGAACACTGGATATATTTGCTAATGTATTCTGTACTAGTTGACACATGCCTTACATTCTACCAAAGCCATAAAAGGCATTATATAAATATCCATCCCAGCTGACTGAGGTTTTTTTTTTCCATTAAAACGTCTATGAATAAAAATTAATGAGAGGAAAGTAACATCAGAAAATCAAACCGGGAGGGACTGTAAGTGGTTTGATGCTAAGGACCCTGTGATCGTGTATGAGAATTGGAGGCTTCTGATTCCACCTGACTATGCCACGAAACACGCTCCTTCCCTGTCGGTGATGGTGGTGGTGGTGGTGTTTCATGGCAGTATTTGAAGGACTCATTTACCTCCAATTTTCTGACTACATCACAGGGTCCCTTAATGGAAATATTCTGTTCTAGTTAAATTGGAGTCTAGTTAGCCCTTCAAACTCTGCTATAAAACACATCCCCCTCGTCTCAAGTGAGGGGGATTCTGTTTCCAGGCATAGTTTGGAGGAATCGTTAGCCCTCTATTTTTTCCACAGCAGATTACTCCCATTAATTTAAGGAGCTTGGGAAGTTTACATGTCTCTGCCCTGCAACTTAATTAATCTCCACCTCCCTCCACTCCTCACCTTCCCTCATCTCTCTTTCCCCTCCTTTCACTCACTGTCCTCTCCCCTCCTTCCTATCTCTCTCTCTCTCTCTCCACTCCTCCCCTTCCCTCATCTCTCTTTCCCCTCCTCTCACTGTCCTCTCCCCTCCTCTCATCTCTCTCTCTCTCTCTCTCTCTCTCTCTCTCTCTCTCTCTCTCTCTCTCTGATTGGAAAGGTGTAGGAATAGGTAGGGAAGCTTTCACCATACATCAATATATTTTATTACTATATCCGTATTCACTCATAGTACAGTATGCCTTCTCTAGTAACCATCATCCCTCTCTCAATGCCCCTCTTCACCCATTGTACATTCCCTATTGACCTTCTTCCCTTTCCCATTGCCTTTACTAAGTAATAAAAACTAGTGGGAGACTGATGGGGGTCGGCTTGGCAATCAACATATGTAACTCTCGAATATTTGTACCAATTCAATAAGTGAATTTGAGGATGCATTTGGACTTATGATTATCGTGGTTGATGTTACCGCCGTATTGAGAATTCTTTAGTTCCTGGCTGGTCTTATTAAGCTGCAAAAGAAGATTTTGCCTATCGAGTTTATGCCTATCGACTCATGGTGTTGGTTATTAAGGCAGACAGTCTTGTTACATCAACACATTTTCCCCCAGCCTACAAGGTTGCAATCCTCGCTCTAACAGCCGGGTACCTACTTACTGCTATAGGTGAACAGGGACATAGGAGGCTGGGAAATTTGTCCAACAATTCCACTGATTTGAGAATCGAACCCGGGATCTCTCGCTTGCAAGGCGAGTATGATAACCATTACACCATCAGCACCTCCATTTAAGTTGCCAAACACAGAAACATGTTTTTACCGCATAGGATTAACTCAGTTGTATTTCATCTCTTTGTTGGGCTCATTATTGAGTTCGCTGGACAATATTTAACCAATCATATTTTACGAGACATTAAGAAGTTAACAAGCTTCATTACCAGTCCAGTATAAACTATAAGGAAACGCCGTGACTTTTGGCTATAGAGGAACATAGGGAAAAATAGGCCATATAGCCATCATGAGTTCAGAAGGTTATGGAAACTATATGGCAAACTTCCTCGACACTTCTTGATCTGGTGGTGTAAAGATGGCCAGTCATTGTGAAGCTCATTTTTCTGGGTCATGACGTGAGGTGTCCTTCATGATGACTGTTCTGTTGGCCACTCCTTTTATTGAAGACACAAGTTATACTCTCATTGCATTATTCCTTGGAGGACGAGGAGAGTGTGATAATATTTCCTTCATGATTGAATACAAATTGAGTAAAAATTGAATAAAAATGCACAGATTGTCCTTTCAGATGGTAGCAATAATATCATAGCGATGGTAACATTGTCAATGGTAATAATATCAATGGTAACAATATCAATGGTAACAATATCAATGGTAACAACATCAATGGTAACAACATCAATGGTAACAATATCAATGGTAATAATATCAATGGTAATAATATCAATGGTAACAACATCAATGGTAACAATATCAATGGTAATAATATCAATGGTAATAATATCAATAGTAACAATAATATCATAGCGATACGTTATTGTAAGAAAATAATCATCAGTGACTTTCTCAGGGAACAGGAAAAAAATGTGTAATATTATACAGATTATCCACAAAAAGTGTGAAATACGAGTCGTGGGTCAGAGAAAGTGGTGAGGGAGGGACAGGTTGGGTGAGTGAGTGAGTGGGAAGGAGAGGAGGAAGGGCAGCAGTGAATTCCAGACTTACAGTAGAAAAGAGAGAAATATTTTAATGGAGACGTTAGTGATGTCTGTATTATTATATAGTTACCTCCCAGTGTTTTTTTTTTTTTTTTTTTTTTTGGCTGGGGGGAAGCAGGGATATGACGGATGGCGGCTGTGACGGTATTTTTATTGACAGTTTAGGCTTAGCAAGTATAGTAATCAAGGTTTGAACGTTCAATAAAAGCCAGGAATAAAACAGAAACCAATAAAATTACTTAAAATTGAGGATAACATTGTCTACTGAACTGAGGGGTACACATGAGACACTTTCCTTTACTTTGGTATCGACCTGAATTTGTTTCCTTTGATTAAGAAGGTAGTAAGTACACTGTTGGTAAATCTGTGGAGATAATGATTTTTCCAAACTATTCCAGGCGACAGGATACCATTATTTGTGTTCATCTGGTCCTGTTTCCTGGTATATTTTGGAGGAATCAAGGCACTCCAATGTACCAAAAGTATACTCTCCCTTTAAGTTTAGCAGCAGATTTTAAGAGGCTTCAAGTAGATTTTCTCATAGCCTATCAAAGCTAAATATCTGTCATAAGAGTACATGAAAACAAGGATTAAGGGAGTGATATTCTTTTGGTTCATTCGACCTCCTTGATTCCTCCAAAGTATGCGAAGGAAACAGGACCAGATGAACAAAATCAATGGGTGCCTGTTGCTTAGAATAGTTGGGAGGAATCACTTGCTACAGATTTACCAACGCTGTACTACCCACTTAATTAAATATCTGTCTGTCAACCTTATGTGTATCAGGAATGTTTGACCGCAACTGCACAACATTGGAAGGGAGTGAGAAGCCGTAACTAGTGGCCCTTGTCCTCTTTGCATAATAAGAGAAAATTGCAGCACGGTGATTAAACCTTCACATCTTATCTTACAATTTGGAATGGTTTGATTAACATATGGCGGAAAATTATACCTTCGTGTCTTGGTGAATTATGTTCGTCTTAACTGGAGTAAAATGAATCACCCTCAGTTTCAGATACGTGGGGCTGTGTGCGTGTGTGTGTGTGTGTGTGTGTGTGTGTGTGTGTGTGTGTGTGTGGGGTGTGTGGGAGTGTGTGTGTGTGTGTGTGTGTGTGTGTGTGTGTGTGTTTGTGTGTGTGTGTGTGTGTGTGTGTGTGTGTGTGTGTGTGTGTGTGTGTGTGTGTGTGTGTGTGTGTGTGTGTGTGTTTTAGCAAAGTCCTGGCTCATATTCCAGAAAAGAGCGAGAACTAAGATGGACAAGCATATAAAAATAATTCCGTGAACTTTGTGATAACTTCAACTTGTGCTCTATATATATATATATTGGCAACCTCTACACGATACTCGAGTTCACGTCATCAGGAAATAATTTTAATGCTAACCCTGTGTAATCTGATAAAGCGCTAATTAAGGGACTTGACATGTTGGGAAGATATGGAGGGAAGGAAGGAAGGGGTCGATGGAGGACTGTGTTGAGTTGTGGGCAAGGGATTTAGGAGTATAGTACAGTGTTGGTTAATTAATCTGGAGCAACTGATTTTTCTTCGAAGCTCTATTCCAAACAACAGGACACCATTATTTTTGTTAACCTGGCCCTGTTTCCTGACATTCTTTGGAGGAATCACGACGCTCCCATGTACCAAAAGTGGAATACCCCCTTATTTAAAGCAGGGTAGTGAGTGGATAGTGCAAGGTGTGGGGCAGAGAAGTGGAGTGAAGAGGCAAGATGGGTGTGGATTAGAGAAGTGGAGAGAAGAGGCAAGATGGGTGTGGGGCAGAAAAGTGGAGAGAAGTGGCAAGATGGGTGTGTGGCCGAGAAGTGGAGAGAAGAGGGAAGATGGGTGTGTGGCAGAGAAGTGGTGAGAAGAGGGAAGATGGGTGTGGAGTCGGAGAGAGGACAACAGAGTATGGGATGAAGCAATAAAAGATACTCGAGTGGAAGGAGTTAATTAAGGGTCAGAACAACGGTGTAGGTATATACAGTACATTAGAGTCAGTCAGTCAGTTGCCTTTAGGGGTCTTGTTCGTTCCCACTTCGAGTTGCCAATTTTACATTCCCGCGGCGTGTAAATAACCTCATAGTAGTTCGAGAGGTTCAGACTCGTTAATTATTAAGGGAGAACATAATTGGCAAGTGTAGGAAGGTGTAATAATACTTACTTCGAGTACAATGAGTCGAACCTTGAAGCAGACTGACTGAACAAGGAGAGAGTTCAAGTCGAGTCAGAGAAAAGTTGAGGGTAGATAGGTAGGTAGGGAGGGAGTGGTTAAGAGTATGTAGGTAGGGAGAGGTTGAGGGTAGGTATAGGTAGGTAGGGAGAGGTTGAGGATAGGTAGGTAAAGAGAAGTTAAAGGTAAGTAGTGTGAAGCTGAGGATGAATAGTGTGAAGTTGAGGGTAGGTAAGTAGGGAGAAGGTATGGGAACGTAAGTAGGTACACGTTGAAGCGAGAGAGAGAAGAGGAGAGGTTGAGGGTAAGTAGGTATTGGGAGAGTTTGAACATAGGTACAAATTGACGGTAGGTAGGGGCGAAGAAAGGAGAGGGACAGACAGACAGACATGAACTAACTCTCAGTGGGAAAGTATGAGATGTGATTGCTACAGACTACATAAACTCGGCTTCAACAAAATTACCGTGCAGTCATAATTTTTTCCATATGACATACAAGAGCACCGTGAAAGTACCAAGTGTCAAATATCTTACTCAATACGACAACTTTTATTGGCCATCAACCATCCCAAGCACACCCTCCTGACATGGTCTCTGAAAGGAAGAAAAAGATGCCTGATTTTAACATGATACTCAGAGGGGGTTCAGAATGCCTTCTTAAATTTTACGACATATTCTATTCGGTATAGATATTTAGTTATAGTTTTAGATATTTGCATTAGTTATTAAGTAGTGATAATTTAAATCTACGACTAATGCCATACAGTAGAGATAAGATGTGGGTAGTTTGTGGCCTGTAGAGTTCCACAAACAATACCTATACACATTCACAAACTGCACTGTGCAAGCCAGTTTGTTTGTGCAGTGTGTTTGCTCAGTGCCAGTGATCGTGTATGGGGTCTTTAAGGACGAGGAGAAAGGAATGGAGGTGAGGTGATAGTAAATGAGAAGTGTGGAGTGTGTGGATAATGAGGTGGGAGGAGCTAGAGGTGTGAACATGAGGAGGTAGTGGTTGTGGTGGTGGGATGGGTTGTGGTGGTAGGTGTTGTGGTGGTAGGGGTTGTTGTAGGGGTTGTGGTGGGGGTTGTGGTGGTGGTAGTGGGTTGTGGTGGTGGTGGTGGATGTGGTGGATGTGGTGGTAGGGGTTGTGGTGGTGGTGGTAGGGGTTGTGATAGGGGTTGTGGTGGTGGTGGTAGGGGTTGTGGTGTTGGTAGTGGTAGGGGTTGTGGTAAGGGATGTGGTGGTGATGGTAGTAGTGGTAGGGGTTGTGGTGGTGGAGATAGGGGTTGTGCTGGTGGTGGTGGTAGTGGTCATAGGGGTGGTGGTGAGGGTGATGGTAGGGATGGTGGTGGTGCTGGTGGTGGTGGAATGACAAGTGTTCTTTGCTCTTTATTGTCTCTCGGCATTTCTCAACTGGTTCAAGGTCGGCCCTTATTCACACAACCTCATCATTGTCTATCCTCAAGTCCAGTACCAACATCGTCATCGTCATCGTCCTTGTCATCGTCATCTCCATCATCGTCATCTTCATTGTCGTCATCTCCATCATCGTCATCTTCATTGTCGTCATCGTCATCGTCCTTGTCATTGTCATCTCCATCATCGTCATCTTCATTGTCGTCATCGTCATCGTCCTTGTCATCGTCATCTCCATCATCGTCATCTTCATTGTCGTCATCGTCATAATCGTAGTCATCATCTTCATCATCGTTCGTCATCAACATAGTCGTCGTCATCGTCATTAGGAAGGTGTAGCTCAGCAGAGGAGAGGTTGTTTGTTTTCCATTGATGGGAAATTTGAAGAAAGGCAACGAGTACTGCAGAAATATATATATAAGGACTGAGTCTGGCAATGGTTCAGGGAAATTTATTCATAGGGAAACTCCGAGGCTTGTTTGATTTTGAAGTCTATAATAATTTTATATATTTTTTTAATAGGCGTGCGGTGTGTAATGTGTTTATTTTTATGATGTAAGTATGTGGAGATTAATGTCTTTGAGAGTATGTTGGACTACTCTCGGTGTAGATGAGACACGAAAAAGATCAGCATAGGTGAACAGACTGGTGAAACAGGAGCTCCAACTCTCCCTACCACCAGTCCATTGTTCACCTTAGGAGTACTTCCCTGTTCGGCTGGTGTCTGTAGCCTCCTCCTGCCAGATTTCAAATAATATACCTTTATTAACATTATACTACAAGTGCCCAAAATACTTCCATTAAACCAGTCAATAGAACCGTAGGAACTCTTGTTGTAATCTGATAATTATAAACCACAAACACACGATAACACTGGGATATTTTTCCGACTGCATCATTCAACAACATGGTCCAGAAACTTCCTGTCTCATCCATGTATCTATTGTCACAAAGGGTATATATATAAGCATTTCCAACATTCATTTTAACTCTACCAAACTCCATACATCCACCTTAAAAAAAAAAAAAAAAAAAAAAAAAAAAAAAAAAAAAAAAAAAAAAAAAAAACATAACACATACACGTAATCCATGACCATTATTACCAAACATGAAACCACTAACTAACTCCAGCATTATATACAACACCATGTCATAATAATACAATAAATTGGGTTAAACATATTTTTCTCAATTACCAAACGTCACTGTAATAACCAAAACAAAACAAAAAGCCAAAAGGGAGAATAATCGTGAGGACCTGTTGTTTCCCCTGAGCACCGTAAGGGATGAATCGACACGAGGTTAACAAAAGAATATCGGCTTCCATTATCAGATGCTCTTTGATAAGCCAGGGAGCTCATTATTTATTTATTCCCTTACAAACCAATAGGTGTACCATACGTGGGCTGGTGTTTCCATTTATTGGGTCTCCTTTCTTCCCCTCTCCTTCCTTCACACTCTTTTTTCTTCAATCCTTTCTTCTGTTTCCTTCTCCCTCGTTTTATAGGGTCTTCCAGGCATAGATCGATCTCTTCCATTCTCAACATCTCTCTCCCTCCCTCTCACTCTCTCTCTCTCTCTCTCTCTCTCTCTCTCTCTCTCTCTCTCTCTCTCTCTCTCTCTCTCTCTCTCTCTCTCTCTCTCTCTCTCTACTTTTTTTCTTGACTGCTTGTTGTTAGTCTTCCCGACCCTGCACACACATACAGACTCAGCTTGTCAGGAGCACCAGGTGGAAAGGGAATGTGTAAGAGCTTAATGAGTGTAATTTCTGGCAGTCATATTGGTCCGCCATCTTGGATTTTGTAATTATGTAACCACTTCAAAATAATTTAGGTAAAATAATTTAGACTTTTTGCATGGTCAAACTGTGGTAGACTTTTGATATGTTATTAAGCACATTTGATACTACAATAAACAGTTGAGAAACCTTTTATAGAGACTTTTTTTAGGGTAAGGTGTTTTTTTTTCATAACTGCAGCCGCCTATCCAGCGAAACCGTGAAGAAAATAGGAGCTGACAAGATTGACTCATGAGATAAACATAACCTGAGTAAAGTATAAGGACTGTATCGTACTTACTAGACTTTAGAATTCTTTCAGTCAGCCTTAAGAGAGAAATGAAACGAACATAAGGTGTTGGTCGTAGAAAACCATACAACCACTTTAATACACTCTCTGTAATTATCTTCCTAAATGACGTATTTTTAGTCTTATATACATACCAGCAAATATTAACCCTCAGACTATTTATTAATACCAATGAACGAACACAGACACTAAGAATTGAAAAATAAATATGAATAACACCTTATCGAGCAGATTTAAACTTTTACCTCACATTATAACTAATGTCTGATGATTTTATTTAAACCCAAGAGAAATACATAATATAAATAATTATATGATGTACTCATGGTCACACAAAGATAGTTTCTCTGACCTTCAACAAACCACAGCAATATTCTTCACATCATTGTGTTGTCTGTTTTCAGTGTGTTGTCTATTCTTTACAAACGATCAAGGTATTGTCCTTAAACCTGGAAGACATCTGCATAATCTGAACTGATGTATACACGAATTTTAATTACGTTTTGACCATAATGTTACGAAATGAATTAAACTCACACGACGAAAAATTAGGGAG
This sequence comes from Petrolisthes cinctipes, assembly GCA_033782935.1. Taxonomy (NCBI): domain Eukaryota; kingdom Metazoa; phylum Arthropoda; class Malacostraca; order Decapoda; family Porcellanidae; genus Petrolisthes; species Petrolisthes cinctipes. Next base: position 4,951 of record JAWQEG010002081.1, on the reverse strand, counting down.
AGAGGAAACTTGGGGCACCTGCAGGGGAGAAAGTTCAGCTCCCTCAATACCAGGAAGAGAAACGACCGACCCAGACAGACACTAACTTGAAGGACTGTGTTGAGGTCAAGTGTCTGGTTTGGTTTGGTCTGTCTGTGTGGGCTGGACAACTCGTGGGTGGTGGAGGTGGTGGCGGGGGTGGAGGTGGTGGTGGTGGAGGTGGTGGAGGTGGTGGTGGTTGTGGTGGCGGGGGTGAGGTGAGGAGAGGTCATAAATGGGGTACGTACAGAGGAGACCAAGGGGAAAGGTGAAGCAGCGAAGGTTAGAATAAGTGAAAGAGAAGGAAGAAAAGAAGTCTAAGAGGTGAGAAGGTCAATATGGCCAGTCACGGGAGGGGGACTAAGAGATGAGGTGACTGAAGACACTTGTTTTGTTATATAGGGAAAGCAACTATGTTTTGTTTTGTTTTTCTTGTAGCAAGTTTATTCATTTTCATAATAATGATAGCCTTTTCTCTTCCGCTATCTATATGTTTGTCTGTCTATTTTTGTTAATCTCTTTATCTATCAATTATATTTATTTCTCTTTACCCACACACACAGAAAAAGATACATACTGCAGTTAAAATGCTCAAAATTACTCAAGATTAAAAAAAAGTACAATGTCCTCTTTACCTTCAGTAGATCTGCCAATGGGAGGAAACGAAGAAGGAAAGAGGAACACAGACGAAGAAGAAGAGATGGGGAAAAGAAAACAAAATAAGATTAGTGAGCACCGTACGACAGAGATTGGCAAAGGGATGAATGAATGAATATAAATACCACATGGACAAACAAACCCCAGCAGAGGAAGTGAGGAATAATAGATATGACTCGTTAAAGAAAATGTAAGTCAGACTGTAGAGAATGGGAAGCCAAGACTCCTCCTCCCATGACCTCCACGTCCAGATATAAACTCTACGGAAGACAAACGTAAATTTTCATAAACATTTCAGTGAAGGAGTGTATTAATTAGTTATTTGTTGATTTTTGACCATTTCGTAGTTCCATCTAAACAATAAACAATATTATTATTATTATTATTATTATTGTTATTATTATTATTATTATTATTATTATTATTATTATTATTATGATTATTATTATTATTATTATTATTATTATTACTATTATTATTATTATTATTATTATTATTATTATTATTATTTTGTTTTGAATATTTGATAATCATCGGTGAAACAGTGACTAAAAATAACGTAACGTGTATTTCAGTCAGGAGCAGCAATCATGGAAACAAACATATATAGTGACTAACTTAATCTAACCTAATCAAATCTAACCTAACCTAACCTAATCTAATCTAACCTAATCTAACCTAACCTAACCAAGTCTAACCTAATATAATCTATCCTAATCACAGACCTTCCAATTCACCAACAAGAGAATCAGTCTCCCCTTAATGACTTTTCTGAAGGCTACAGGAAGGAGGGTTATTATCATGTCCAGTTTGGTTCGAGATGCCAAGACACAGTGGCTCTGAAAGAATATAAGTCCCCCCTCAAGAGTCTAAACAATCTAAACAATTACAAAGCTGCCTAATCCAACCAAACCTGTTTCTTAAGTTTACTCATAATGCTCATGGAAGTTTGATATATCTGAATAAAGCCTATCAAGAGTCATCTAAACAATAACAAAGCTTAATTCCTTTTCTTAATCCAACCAAGCCTGTTTCATCAGTTTTCTCATAATGCTCATGGAAGTTTGCTATATTTGATGAAGTATTGTAATATTGGCCACAACTTTATACAGTAACAAATGTCTGTTTGAGGACAGGAAATACTTATCAGCTAATGAACAGAGGAAAGCTGTCAAACCCTTACGTGATTTACCCCTATAGGGATGGTTATTTTTGACCACGACTGTACAGTCGGCGGCAAAAGTCCTGTCGCCTCACTTGCTTCATCGAGGCATGCAATGTTCATAGACTCGTAATTATTAGGTGTAGAAAACATGCGTATTTCTCGATTCCATGAACACTGTGCGTCTCGGTGAAGCAGGTGAGGCGACAGGACTTCTGCCGCCGACTGTACCTTCCTGAGCCTCAAGATATCTTTACACCTGACCCACAATAAAAAGACCTAAAGTTTACTGTGGTGGAGTTTCGGGAAAAGTGAAAAGTCAGAGAAAATAAAAATTTACAAACTGAATAAAGAGCGAGGCAAGACTCGTTCAGAATAAAGATAAAAGCAAAGGATAATTCTCTAATCCTATTCTCTCATTTACTTTTTGCGGCAACAACTGTCTGTCAATGTGCGAAGGAAACGTGTGGTGTGAAACCTTGGTGCGAAGTGAAGAAAGCTTTACGATTCTACCAACACCCGAAATCACGCTCTCGTGCTGATTCCACAGTGGTTTGTTTTGGTTTGCAAGCACCAGAACGAAAGAACCTGAACTGTGTGCATGACTCATGAGTGAATTATTTGATGAATTTGATGACTCCACTATGAAACTATCGTAATACTGGAACTACCTGACAGATTTTGTGGATATAGATACTAAGTTTGTTGGATGTAATTAAGACTGACAAGTGTGGTTGAGATGGATCATAACAAACAAATCGGCCTTTAATTAATGTCGAACCGCACAAAGAAACGTCAGGATTTGATTTGCATATTGGTAGAACATTTCATTTATCATTTTTTTTTTTTTTTTTTTTTTTCGCTGGGACGTCATGTTGGTGGTGAGAACAAGGGCGACAGCTTGACATTACAGTGAAATTAAGAAGAAGCACGTCTGAGGGCAAGGAGGAAGGAAGGGGGAAACCTGTGTGTGTGTGTGTGTGTATGTGTGTGTGTGTGTGTGTGTACTGTGTGTGTGTGTGTGTGTACTGTATGTGTGTGTGTGTGTGTCTGTGTGTGTGTACTGTATGTGTGTGTGTGTGTCTGTGTGTGTGTGTGTGTGTGTGTGTGTGTGTGTGTGTGTGTGTGTGTGTGTGTGTGTACTGTATGTGTGTGTGTGTGTCTGTGTGTGTGTGTGTGTGTGTGTGTGTGTGTGTACGCGCGAGAGTAGGTTATGCAATAATCGTGTGAAGGAAGGTAGTAAGAAGGAAAGGAAATACAAGGGCGGCGTGAGTGAGGCAGAGAGGAAGGATGGATGGAATTTAGGTAAAGGGGACTAAGTAGATCAAGGTTGTGTTCTGAGGAGGGCAAAAAAAAAAAAAAAAGGAAAGGAAGAATCATGTGTTGGTGAGTGTCAAGGGTTGAGGAGAGAGAGAGAGAGAGAGGAGAGAGAGAGAGAGAGAGAGAGAGGAGAGAGAGAGAGAGAGAGAGAGAGAGAGAGAAGAGAGAGAGAGAGAGAGAGAGAGAGAGAGAGTGAGATGAGAGAGAGAGAGAGAGAGTGAGATGAGAGAGAGAGAGAGTGAGATGAGAGAGGGAGGGAGAGAAGTGAAGGAGGGAGAGAGGTGAAGGAGAAAGGGGAAGGGAAGGAGAGACGTAAAGGAGGTGACTGAGAGTGGTGAAGGAGGTTGGTGAGTGTCGAGGGTTGAGGAGTCAGCTGGTGACAGTGAGGGCGTTTCCAGGGAAGGATGAAAGGAAGAACTAGAACGAGGTAATATTGTACTTGTAGAGAGGAGGGAAAAAATTATTACGACCGAGTGACCTCAAAAGGGAGTGAGGAAGTGGTAAATGAACGAAGTGAGAGAGAGAGAGAGAGAGAGAGAGAGAGAGAGAGAGAGAGAGAGAGAGAGAGAGAGAGAGAGAGAGAGAGAGAGAGAGAGAGAGAGAGAGAGAGAGAGAGAGAGAGAGAGAGAGAGAGAGAGAGAGAGAGAGAGAGAGAGAGAGAGAGAGAGAGAGAAAGGAAAGAAAAGAGAGGAAAGGAAGCAGCAAGGGAGAAAGAGATAGAGGTTATAGGACAGTACAAAAAAAGGAAACAGAAGGATAGGAGTGTTAGTTGAAGATGAATTGACAGGGAATGGCACTGGTCCAATGGAGAGTCAAAACCCTTAATTAAATTGTTGCCCATATCACATTGAGCAATTATTTTCCTACGATGCGTGAAAGGAGGAAGGAAAGTAGGGATCAACAGAAGGGAAAATAGAGAGATCACGAAGAAGGTGAGGAAGAGAAGGAATGAGAAGATAGATAGAGATGAGTGAGGAAGGTGAGGGAGGCGAGTGAGGAAGGTGAAGGAGAGAGATGAGGGAGGGGAGTGAGATGAGAGAGAGAGTGAGTGAGATGAGAGAGGGAGGGAGAGAAATGAAGGAGGTAGAGAGGTGAAGGAGAAAGGGGGGAGGGAAGGAGTAAGTGGGAGGGAAGGAGAGATGAGAGAGAGAGTGAGAGATGAGAGAGGGAGGGAGAGAGATGAGAGAGGGAGGGAGAGAGATGAGAGAGAGAGGTGAAGGAGAAAGGGGGAGAGAAGCAGAGACGTAAAGGAGGTGACTGGGAGTGGTAAAGGAGGTGACTGGGAGTGGTAAAGGAGGTGACTGGGAGTGGTGAAGGAGGTGACTGGGAGTGGTAAAGGAGGTGACTGGGAGTGGTAAAGAAGGTGACTGGGAGTGGTAAAGGAGGTGACTGGGAGTGGTAAAGGAGGTGACTGAGAGTGGTAAAGGAGTGACTGGGAGTGGTAAAGGATGTGACTGAGAGTGGTAAAGGAGTGACTGGGAGTGGTAAAGGAGTGACTGGGAGTGGTAAAGGAGTGACTGAGAGTGGTAAAGGAGTGACTGGGAGTGGTAAAGGAGGTGACTGAGAGTGGTAAAGGAGTGACTGGGAGTGGTGAAGGAGGTGACTGAGAGTGGTGAGTGAGTGGGTGAGTGAGTGAGTGAGTGAGTGAGTGAGTGAGTGAGGGAGTGAGTGAGTGAGTGAGGGAGGGAGGGAGGAAGAGAGTGGTAAAGGAGGTGGCTGAGAGTGGTGAGTGAGTGAGTGAGTGAGTGAGTGAGGGAGGAAGAGAGTGGTAAAGGAGGTGGCTGGGAGTGAGTG
>JAWQEG010002080.1:0-20913 GCA_033782935.1 Petrolisthes cinctipes | reverse complement strand
TCTCTCTCTCTCTCTCTCTCTCAAACACACACACACAACTCCACTGTCATGCTCCCCACCACACCACCCCCTCACCATCACCATCACCACCTTCTCTCTCCCACTCACCATCACCACCACCATCTTCTCTCTCTCTCTCCCATCCTCACCATCATCATCATCTCTCTCTCTCCCATCCTCACCATCATCATCATCTCTCTCTCTCCCCTCACCATCACCATCTCTCTCTCCCCCTCACCATCACCATCACCAACTTCTCTCTCCCACTCACCACCACCAACTTCTCTCTCTACCCCCCTCACCATCACCACCACCAACTTCTCTCTCTCACCCTCACCATCTCTCTCTCCCCCAACCCCCACTCACCATCACCAACTTCTCTCTCCCCCACTCACCATCACCATCATCTCTCTCCCCCACTCACCATCACCATCATCTCTCTCTCTCTCTCTCTCTCCCATCCTGAATACCACCCTTCCTTACCAACCCATGACCAACACCCTCCCATAACTTTCACACCATCACTCACACTAACTACCGTGTTTACTGCTAAGTCTGCTGGAGATGATAAATGACTTAGTAAATCATTAACGAAGCAGGGTTAAGACGTAATGAAAAGTCTTATTATGGATTCACACACACCAGCGAAGAATTAATGGAATGTTGTGGTGGGGAATTAATTAAACTTTGGTAGCTCAGGGAAAACTATAATATACATGAGCATAATCTTAAAAAATTATATATACAGTATATACCTCTAAATAGTTGTTAATCCGTATGTGCCTCGGTAACTCACATATGCGTCACACAAGAAACTCTGTACGTTTTCGGATAATCCACAATATATCTCACAATTCACTGTAGGTAATTAGTGATGTATGCACAAATCCCACTGACTCTACAATGACCGAACACCATTTTTTTATTTTTTTATATCGTTATTCATAATAGTTTAAGCTTATAATAAATGTGCGTCGTTGTTCATTCACTGAGCGGGATGAAGGTAAAACTGATGTGACCAAGTTGAAAGTTGTTGGGATTGTTTAACTATAAATTATAAAACACTTTACCGTTCAGTACGTGACAGTATTACAGATGTCGGCCACAACCAAGAAATAATTAATATACAAAAAAAAAATAAAAAAACGCATCTTTCCCATTAATTATGAAAACAAATATATCAGTATACTCATTTTACATCATTAAAGTGACACCAAAGAATAATATAGTAATCACAGATATATACCATAATGTTTTTGTTTTTTTAAGGGGGTGCGGGAGTAGGGGACAGACTTGGGGGGGTGCGGGAATAGGGGGACAGGCTTGGGGTGAGTAGAAAGCCTGTCACCTATTCCTGCACCCCCCCCCTCACCCCCCCCAAGCCTGTCCCCCTACTCCCGCACCCCCCAAGCCTGTCCCCTACTCCCGCACCCCTAAACCCCCGCACCCCCCCCGCACCCCCCCAAGCCTGTCCCCTTACTCCCGCACCCCCCAAGCCTGTCCCCTACTCCCACACCCCCTACCCCCCCCCCAGCCTGGCCCCCTACTCCCGCACCCCCCAAGCCTGTCCCCTACTCCCGCACCCCCTTAACCCCTCCCCCAAGCCTGTCCCCCTACTCCCGCACCCCCTTAACCCCCTCCCAAGCCTGTCCCCTACTCCCGCACCCCCTTAACCCCCCCCCAAGCCTGTCCCCCTACTCCCGCACCCCCCAAGACTCCCACACCCCCTAAACCCCCCCTCCCCCAAGCCTGTCCCCCTACTCCCGCACCCCCTTAAGAGGTGAAGTAAAGTGATACTAAGCGACTAAAAATCAGGAGAGATAAGTCGCAAGTTGAAAGCCTCACGGTGAGCCCTTTCGTTCTCCCTCCCTCCTTCCCTCCCTCCCTTCACAGATAAGCCCTGGCAGTCCGGGTCAGAATTATGTTGCCGTTTATCGTGTTTATCTTATGGGGAAGGAGGATGTCTGGCTCGGGTACATACGGTATAACCCAACCCAAACCTTTTCAATCCTACTTTTTAATCCCTTCGAAACGTGCTTGTGTTGAACGGGTATTTTTTTTTATGTGTGATGTCAGAGTATATTTTTTTTTTTTTTTTTTTTGTGTGTTTTCTATTTCTGTGTCGTGGTGTTAATTCTTAGGAGGTTACAAAATCCTTCAGACTATCTCATTCAACAGACGACCTCAGTTATACTATAGTTAGGTATCCTTTTTATAGCATTTGTTTGGAGGAATCAGTAGCCTTCCAATGTGACCACAACAGAGCATCCCTAACCCTTAATTAATAGACAATCATATGTAGCTGTTATGTTCCTGGTCCCCTATCACCTTGTCTCACCTCCACCCCTTCCCCTTCCCCTTGTCCTACTCTCCCCTTCCCCTACTCTCCTATTCCCCTTGTTCAACTCTCTCCATTCCCCTTGTCCCACTCTCCCCTTCCCCTACTCTCCCCTTCCCCTTGTTCAACTCTCTCCCTTCCCCTTACCCTACTCTCCCCTTCCCCTTGTTCAACTCTCTCCCCTTCCCCTTGTTCAACTCTCTCCCTTCCCCTTGTCCCACTCTTCCTTCCCCCTTGTCCCACTCTCTCCCTTCACCTTGTCCCACTCTTCCTTCCCCTTGTCCCACTCTCCCCCTTCTACTCTTCCCTCATCCCACTCTCCTCTTTCCCCCTCATACCCGACTCTCCCCTTTCCCCCTCATACCCTACTCTCCCCTTTCCCCCTCATACCCCACTCCCTCCCCCCCTCATTTCACTTCCACTTCACCTCACACACACCCTCACCCTACCCATCCCCCTCATCCCACACCATCAGCTTCCCCCACTATGCATTCCCTCCATCTCCATCTCCACCTTCTAGTTCCCCGGATGCTGTTTGTTGTCTCCCTCCCTCTCCACTCTTCTAAACTGAAGGTCGAGACAACATTAAGGTGGTAATATTATTCTTTTTTGGTACATTGGAGTGCCATGATTCCTCCAAAGTATGCCAGGAAACAGGACCAGCCAGAAGAACAAAAATAATGGTGTTCTGTTGCTTGGAATAGTTTAGAGGATTCGGTTGCTCCAGATTTACCAACACAAAACTTCCTCCTTAATGGGTGATGTCAGGGTGTTGTTGTTTTGTGATGCTCGCTCGTCTCACTTCTTTTTCTTAGTCTTTCACATTAACCCTGGCTGAGGCAGAAAGGGATCAGGTGTTTAGGTAGGCTATACTTGTATGTTGAGTCATCTACAAAAACATCACTAACTTGAAATATTAAGGAATTATATGCTTGTGTGTGTGTGTGTGTGTGTGTGTGTGTGTGTGTGTGTGTCTGTGTGTGTGTGTGTGTGTGTGTGTGTGTGTGTGTGTGTGTGTGTGTGTGTGTGTGTGTGTGTGTGTGTTTTAGATACTGGTATGTGAAAATACTTGTACTAATATATTTCTTTATGATGTGATAATTCATGTGTACGATAAAAATACATTAAAAAAAATCCATATGTATATATATATATATTTTAACTCAACAATACTAATCAATAAACACAAACACCTGGACGAGAGACGCATTTCACTCCATGGCCTAATAAACACCAAGATCAATAAAATACTAGAGTCTTAATAAACAAACACCTTCTCGTCTTGATGTGGAGGTGAAGTCACTGTGCCGGTGGAGATAATAATAATAATATAGAGAGAGCCTTTTTTGTGTTTACGTAAGGAACCGGTAGAGGGCTCAGAGCACCTCAGTCAGTCACGACACCTGCACACAGTATCGTCTTTCTTTTGTGTACACGTGAATCAGTTTTATTATTATTATTATTATTTTTTTTTTTTTTTTTTTTTTTTTTTTTTTTTCATATGGTAATGCTACTTGGAATAAAGTTTTCAAGGGTATAATTTTGTGTTGTATCATCTTTTGGACACCCACCAGTTAGGCTTATTATTATTATTATTATTTGTAGTAGTGGTAGTAGTAGTAGTAGTAGTAGTAGTAGTAGTAGTAGTAAAAGTAGTAGTAGTAATAGTAATAGTAGTAGTAAAAATAGTAGTAGTAGTAGTATTTTTTTTTTTTTTTTTTTTTTTTTTTTTTTTTTGTATAGTACTGCTACCTGGTATGAAGTCGAAGAGTTTTCATATTATTTCACCTTACTGGATAATTATGAACTAACTCAGTGGTCCTCAGTGTTGTACTCATTATGAACTGAATGTGCTAATTATAATCATGAACTAACAACATGAAACAACGGTGATTTAGAACCTTCCTTAATTAATTTAAAGTAATTGACCCGGTTCGCCTGGAAATAATGTTGTGTGTGTGTGTGTGTGTGTTTAAGAAGATAATTATACCTGTTGTGTGTGTGTGTGTGTGTGTGTGTGTGTATGTGTGTGTTTAAGAAGATAATAATAATGTGTGTGTGTGTGTGTGTTTAAGAAGATAATTCCTTTCGTATGTGTGTGTGTATGTGTGTGTTTAAGAAGATAATAATAATACTTTGTGTGTGTGTGTGTGTGTGTGTGTGTGTGTGTGTGTGTGTGTGTGTGTGTGTGTGTGTGTGTATTTAAGAAGATAATAATACTGTGTGTGTGTGTGATTGAATAGTCTATCATTAGTCTAAACACATTATCTGAGGTGTCGGGAAGTTATTTATGAGTCAATTAACGCTCTGAACTTTACATCAAGATATTCCTTCCCTCCAACAAGTACACTGCCTCACCTTCCCTTAATAACTCACTCAAGTCGACAGCCAATTGTTTAAACTTTGTAAATCCTCGACATACGAAAAATTTGTATGTGACATATATAATTGAAGGGCGATTGAACTAAACAAAAATCTCAATGTATGTAATAAGTGTGATTGATGTTATTTAGTGAGATTGAATAGGCTAATAAATCCTTAACATCTTTAGTGTGAGTGATGTTATTGAAAGGCGATCGAACTCTGTAAAACCTCAGAATAATTAGTGTGAGTGACTTCAGTGAGGAGCGATCGAACTCTAAAAAATCCTCAACATCTTTAGTGTGAGTTACTTCAGTGAGGGGCGATAGAACTTTTAACATCCTTCACTCTTATTAGACTCAGTAAATCCTCAGCATAATTAGTTTGAGTGACGTCAGTGAAGGGTGAGTCAAACTACCGGGCTGTCCACTGGGATTCATGCTTCCTCGACCCCAATAAATTGAATTCCGAGATAATTTAACCCGCGAGTAAGTCAGACTAACGAGGCTGTCAAACCGCTGCTGTGTACGCAATGTTCCCGCCCTAACTCATCCCCCCCCACCCCCCAACTCCTCTCCCCATCCCCCCAACTCCTCTCCCCCTCCCCCCAACTCCTCTCTCCCCTCCCCACAACATCTCTCCCATCCCCTAACTCCTCCCCCCACCCCCAACTCCTCCCCCCACCCCCAACTTCTCTCCCCTTCCCCTCAACTCGCCTTCCCCCTCCCTCCAACTCCTCTCCCCCTCCCTCCAACTCCTCTCCCCCTCCCTCCAACTCCTCCCCCCTTCCCCTCCCCAAAACTCCTCTCCCCCATCCCCTCAACTCCTCTCACCCCTCACCTCAACTCCTCTCCCCCTCCCTCCAACTCCTCTCCCCCCTCCCCCCAACTCCTCCCCTCCTCCAACCCCCAACTCCTCTCCCCCCTTCCCCCAACTCCTCTCCCCCTCCCCCAACTCCTCCCCTCCCACCCCCCAACTCCTCCCCCTCCCCTCCCTCCCCCCACCCAGTGTTACCAGATTGCAGTGTGGGTTGGCAATAAATTATACACTACACCCTTTATGCCAAGTTGCCTATTATGTATATTAGTACCGTAAGTAAGTGTATTGTTGTGTATAGTTGTGTAGGTTGGCTTATTATTATTATTATTACTGCTGCTGTACACACCCTTTATGTTATGCCAAGTTACTTATGTATATATTAGTAACGTAACTGTATTGTGTATTGCATTGTAGGTTGGCTATAAATTAATGTATATATTTGTACACTCTTTATGCCAAGTTGACTATTTACAGTATTCTTTATTGTACCGTAAGTGTATGTATATGGGATGGGTTTTTTTTTTTTTACCTGTGTTGTATAGTTGAGACAGAGGTTAAGATGGGTAATTCGATCGAGCTTTTGCTATTAGGCTAGTACTCGTTTGTGTGTGAGAGAGAGAGAGAGAGAGAGAGAGAGAGAGAGAGAGAGAGAGAGAGAGAGAGAGATTCAGAAAATATGGAAATACATAACTTGTGTGATAATAGGAAAGTTGCGTGTGTTTATTGGCTTCTCCTGAGATTTTTATTATGAAGGTTATTAGTACCATAATTGATTACGTCAAGTCTGTCAAAATGTTTTGTTTTCTACAGCATAATCTTTCTTCGCGCACGCACAGATTTAATGGATGTTTTCCCTGTTAATTATTATATGCTGTAAATAGCTTGTTCGCGTTCATAATTATTGTGTAAAGCAATTTCATTTACCTGCCATTACATAATATTTTGTATAAGCAATTAAGAGAGTCTGAAGGTGATGTAACTAACCATTCCCTACCACTTCACTCTCAGACAAGTTTGGTTGAAGATAAAGCGAGGAGTGTGTGGCTGTAAGTTATTGCTTGAACGAACCTATAATACTTACTTTTAATGACTCATATTTCTTATAGTTCATTGACGTTCGATTTTATTGCTTTTATAATTACTCTTTCAAATGAGAGTACATATTAACATTAATTTACTTTCTGTTATGTAGATTTTACCACTGGGTATGAGTATTATATGAAAAAGTCTGTATATCCATAGAAAAAACTATTGGTCTAAAGTAATATATGTTACTGAATTTGTAAAGTTACGTGTTGTATAAAGAACAAGAAAGAGATAAACGTCCGATGCAGAAGCCTCTACTGTCAGATCCCAGACGTTGATAACACGTACAAGAAGATGACGTTAGGAAGTTTAATGGTAAGATGCTGTAGAACCAACTGATGTAGTATTAGGGATGAGCATGTCAGTATGATGGAAGATGTCTGATGGCCAAGACGTGTAGGCCAATAACGAGAATCTTTATTTTTTCTTGTATTTATTTATTTATTGTTTTATTTTATTTATTTATTTTTTATTTTATTTTGTGACTAGCCCTTGTTAGTTTTGTAAAGCTGGTGCAATAAACTTTTGTAGTTGAATACCAGACCTGATGAGAGTTTTATCCTTTGGGAAAATTGGAGGCTACCTGTTCCTCCAAACTGGTCGAACCTATTAAATTTAGATGACTTGTTTCCAGGCATAGTTTGTGGGTAGGAATAAGTGACCTTCAACTTTGTTAACCTTGGAAGATCCTGAATACATTATTTGTCTGTTAGAATATATTTGAGGCATCGAAAGGACAATCTCCATAACCAACATCTAAACCATGCAGTATTATTATTACAGTTAGGAACTTAGAAGTATAATGTAACAAATAGATCATAGCCTGCTGGGAACGTTTTGCGACCCTACCATCTGGCTCATCCCACACACACACACACTCGTTGCATGTGTAAGTAAGTAAGTACCCAAGGCGTGAGGTGATGATGGTATGTAGGAGGATTCATGCAACCTACACTGACTCTGGAGGGGGTTTACTTGTGTCCTTGTTTATTATAGAATGTGGTGGAGTGCTATCTTTAGGCCTTACTTGTGTGTACTGTATATGGATGTGTTGTTTGTATAGCTCCTGCTTACTTACATATGGTACCTGTGTAAAATGGTTTATGTATGTTTCTCCCTGTGTTGGTTGTTGCTGTTAACAGTGAAAGTGTGCTTACTTTTATCATCTGACTGTGTGAGCTTGAAAGGGGAAGTGAATGTGTTTGGTTCATTACACAGGACATTATCCTTCTCAATCTGTCTTCGTGTTTTCCTTCCCCCTCCCCCTTTCCTAGACTTGGATAATTAATTCATTGCTAACTGTATATGTTACTTGCAGGTCATCCAGATGTTCAAGGGGTGCAAACTGGAGGACATGCCACCACACATCTACTCTGCTGCCCAGGCGTCGTACCGTGACATGCTGGCGACCCGGCGAGACCAGAGTGTGGTGTTCCTGGGTCGGTCAGGGGCAGGCAAGACGACAAACTTCAGGCATGTGTTGCACTACCTCGCCCTAGCTGCTGGCTCAACCAACAAGATCCTCACAGGTTAGTCTGGCCTTAACTCTTGTAATGTGGAGATAACTACAGTATACATTAAAAGAAAAAAAATATATATATTATCATCTATTTTTTGTCAGGATGTAACCCTTTAAATTTGGCGGTCTAGTTTTGCAACACCCTGCCTAGTTGGTTTGGACTGTAAATTACCCCTAGAAGCTATCTTGACTCATTCAGTCCCTGTGTTGGTTTAAGCTTATTAATTGTATATAAATACTGTACTAGCATTCAATGTTTTGGCGGCTAGTTGTTTATCTGTACAGTTGTTATAAACAATACTTTCTTTTACCAGTTGAGAAGTTGAATGCCATATCAACGTTGCTGGAGGCATTTGGCAACAGTCGGACAGTAATGAACACCAACGCAACTCGCTTCACGCAGATTTTCAGCCTTGACTTTGACCACTCAGGACAGATTGCATCTGCATCAGTACAAGTAAGTGGCCATGATGTTTAATTGATAACAACCATCTGGTTTTCATAATGCTCTTGTATACTGTATTTGTTAATTGCAATAACTTCTCTGGTTAGATACAGATATTGATATTGACAGTTAAATCATAAAGTTTTTGTGAGTAGAATTGTACCATTTATGACTATACATCCTCTTTCTGTATGTTATACTGTTAATACAGGTACAGTATAGACAGGAACTGATATACATCTTTGCCACAGGTGTACATGCCAGAGAAGACCCGTGTGGTGAGACGTCCAGAGGGAGAACCAAACTATCACATCTTCTACCAGCTTCTGTCAGGAGCAGATACTGATCTCCGTCGCTCTCTTGGACTCGATAACCTCTCTGATCCCAACCTCTTCATGACACCTCTACAGCGGGTGGGTGGTTGGCTTGAGCTGTGTCACTAGATCACCACAAAATGTTTATTTTTTAAAATATATATATATATATATTTTGGCAAGGTAGCCTCTGATAATCCATGCGACCAGATAGACAGTCACATACATCACTCTGAAATAAGTTTTATGGATATTATGATGATCAGTCTTATCTCGCATCATCTTATTACAGAGTGAGGACCGCCAGAAGGCAGGGATTGCCTGGGCCAGGATTCGTGCAGCCTTGGATGTGTTGGGAGTGTCACCAGATGAACAGAACACCCTCTGGTGTGTCCTGGCTGCTGTATACCATCTGGGAACAGCTGGTGCAGTGAAAGGTGAGCCAGAAAAATGAGCATATCTAATAACGGCCATGTTTCTAACATTGCTTCAAGCTGTGATATCTTTTGCTTGTTTAAAATAAAGGTATGTGTACCATTATGACTTAGTTCTCAGTCCAGTGCTCAATAACCAATAGATTTTTCATAAATTATATATTAACAAGGAACCTGAATGCAGTAGTAAATTTTGTTGTTGTCCTGTACAGTACAGTACTGTATGTGGAAGAAAACTCAGTGGAAGTGGAAAGAGAATGGAGACAAGAGACTGAAGAGATGGGTGGTGATATAATAGATGATGATATACTGATGATAATGATGATATATAAACATTCAACATACAGTACCAAAAATCTTATTACTCTTGTTCTTATAAAATTGTTGCAATGTAGACATATGACAATGAAAACAGTGTTTAAAAAATTCTGGCTGAAAACAGTACAATTATAGATTATCATTACAGTATCATAATAGTTCTTTTTTGATGTGAAGAGTGAAAGTGATACTTTAATTTCATAATTCTTTGTTTAACAGCTGCAACTGGCAACAAGTTCCAGTTCGGTAAGCCAGGCAGTGCACAGAAAGCATCTTCTCTTCTGGGTACGTCAGTGGAGGAACTGGCCCGAGCCATCTTCCATGCCACCCCAACCACACCTTCCACCAGGGCATCTTTCAGGTAGGTTGTGTAAAGGTGTAGTGAAGCAGTGAAGATTGTTTTGTGAGTGGGCTTATTTAGTTCAATTTCAGCCACAGTACTACATTACTACAGTGAACTTGAGCTTTATTTATCATTTTTAAAGATTGTGTTTAGTAACCTAACCTTGAATCCATCAGAGTCAAGAAAAAGCAAATGACTGAAGGTAAATTGGTATTTTATTATAGGTAGTGTTAGTAATATTCTACCTCAATATTCTACAACCCACAAAGATAATCTGTTTGATGACCAATATTAAGCTTGCCCTGACAGTATAATTTCCATAAATAAAGAGATGCGAATTGTCTTGGTGTTACGTTAAATATCCAATAATGTGCCCTGGAACTTAAAAAGTTTTTGTTTTTGAACTAGTAATACTGTAGTCCTGCATGTAATGAACATTGGTAAAGAATGTGAATACTGTAATCAATATGAAGTAAGGCAAGGTGTATTGAGCCATGGTGACAATGAGATTTATATACAACTCTTTAGTCATTATTGTTCTTGCTCTTGTGGCCTCAGTTTGTGCTTTCAGGAACCCAGCAGACTGCTGAAAACTATAATGGTTTCTCCTGGAGATTTTTATGTTCTAAGGAAAAAATGTTTTTATTTAGGAAAATATGTTGGACTTGTTAAAGTGTGTGTTCTGTTATATTTGCACCTAGTATTCAAACTATTGACATAGTTTTTTACTGTAGCTTTATCATCACCCTTGCCAGTGAGTGAGAGTTGCAGAAAACTCTGGATTGTGATGTTAGATGTGTGCAAGTGACTAGAATACATTTTGAATTATTATAAAGGAAAATATTTTTGCATTCATAGTACAGTACTGTATTGGGTAAATGCAGCGTGTAATACGACCTACAAAATTCTACATTTCGTAAATTTTTAGAACATAATCTTTTAAGGGACAGTATTTTTATCATAGTTTCTTTAGTTTAAGTACTGTGTTTTAATGTATATTAATCTTCAAAACCTTTGTGTCTCATTACTTCATTACTTACTTTTTCAAGGCAAGGTGAGGAAGGAATGACTGATCCAATGCTTGTTTTGGTCAAGAGTTTCTGTATTATTTTCTTCTCTGTTTCAGCGGTCTCTTCGATACTTGTGATGAAATTATTGACATGATTCATCAAGCTGGTGATGGTGTTAGGTACAGTGTGGTGCCCCTGTTGATTCAGCACTTCCCTCACACTAGCCTCACTTGCCTGAATTTCTCTTCAAGTCTCATTCATACTCAGGACATAAGCACAAATACATAACAGACCTCAACATACAGTATTGTTATCCACAACACAACATCAACTCTTCAAGTCTCATTCATACCCAGGACATAAGCACATTGATATAACAGACAACACCATACAGTACAGTATTAACCACTACAACACAAACTTTACTCATTAAAGGAATTATGAATGTATATCCATATATTCAATATCTCTTGTGTCACTGATAATGGTGTTATTTCCACTGAATGTAAAATATTTATGTAAACCTGTTTTATGTAACCCTTGATACTGATACATAAACCAGTAACCAACACCAAATAATTACCTATTGTTATTGTCCATAAACACTCCTTATTTTACCAAACCTGAGTTGAGACTTTGGTTTGCATGGTGAACACAGTACACAAATACTGGCCTACCTTACTTTATCTTTTAGTTGTTCATATCCTAAATAGTGGGATGTTTATGTTGAGGTGATGATGATGATACCGCATGTCCTGCTGCAGTTAGTAATGTTATGATGTCTTCTGTTGTGATAATTTTTAGTTGAAGATGAAGTAGTGCCCATACAGTAGACTCTCCACTCTGATAAAGCTGAGTGTTTCTCGTACTGCTCATTAACTACTGCCTCGAAAACTGCTAAGCCTCTTGATTATATCCATGAAGTTTATGAATGGAGACGTAAGTTAAAGAAAGAACCAAGGTTATACGATTATAGTACAGTAGTATTTCTTCATAGTTTAGTACTGCTCACAGTTAATAGTACACATACTAGATTGTTAGTTGAGGAATAGATAGATCTGATTCCTTCCTTCTTCAGCTGTTGTCTGTAGTGCAGTGACATGCAGTGTTGTGTTATAGTGATGTGTCACTTCTTGAGGGCTGGTTGGTGATGACATGTTACATTACCATCAGCACTCACAGGCACTTATAGTACTGTACTTTATATTCTGGCTGATGGTAAATTTCCATGGCTGATATCTTACAGGTTTCAATTTTGCATCTTACTGAAAGATGCATGACACCCAACTTCTGGGTGGCATGCTTCAACTAATTATGGTTAATCCATATTTTATTGGCTGTGTACGATACTGGAAGTTTATTTGTAGCCGGACCAGAAGTACATAAGTGGTAGAGGAGACTTGAACCAAAGCCAGGGCATTGTATTCCACCATATGATTGATCCTTGTGAATTTTATTATGCTAGAAGGAACCTTGCAACAACTACACCCCTTCAAGATTCTTTTTAGAATATTCTTTTATTTTCATCTTAAATCAAACTTGAATACTGTCACAAGCCAAGTCTTTGGTCCAAAAGTCTGTAGCACTTGGAGCTTAGAATTACAATATATATGGCATATAATTTGTCTTTAGTCATTAGTTAAACTGGTATGCAGTCCTAGTTAGTACCAGTATAGCATAAAAAATGCATAGTTGGGAGTCTACTGTATAAAAGGTGTTTGTAACCTAAAGCCTTATTCATTATTTATGTGGGTATGATTTAGTATGGTTTAGTTTTAGTGTCATAATGTATGTCAGTTTTTGTCCCATTTTTATAACTTTAAAATATCCTTAATCTCCAATACCATATTTAACAAAATATTTTATAAATTCAACATTATTTGTCCTTATTTTGCAACCTTCATTCCATGGACTCTGTAACTACAGTACAGTATATGCATATACACTTTTATCAAAGCATATTTTACATCTCTGTGTGTGCCTTAATGGGGTAAAATGACTGTGAATTGGAGGCTGCTGATATCTCCAAACTGTACCACAAAGCGAATCACCTATGTCGATGTTGTCGATTTCTTGATCAAGTTTAGAGGAGTCACTAGGCTCCAAATTGCTAACAACATCTATACTCCCGTACTCTTCCCATTGTGTTCATGTTGACGTGTAAGGTTTTAATTTCCATATTTGTTACCTGCAGGACGGCATCTCCAACCGAGCGGCCAGCAGAGCGACCGGAAGGACTGGAGGCTCTTGAGGGAATGGCCACGGGACTATACAGTGAAGCCTGCAATGCTGTTGTTGCCCTTATAAACAGGTGTGGTGTGCTGACTGACAGACTTACCGTACTTACTCACATATTATTTCTCACATGCTTAATTTCCGTGAGTTTCAGAGCCCCAGGGAAGTGCTGTAAGGGATCTATGTAAACGTCAGTAAGCCAGCAGGAGTCAGGGTGACAATTTGTAATGTAATAGAACTATTAATCAGGAAATAGTTGATAAAAGTGGCAGCACTTACTTCTTGTACAATAATGTCTGCCAGCACAATATTCAGCTTTGTAACTGTTTTGTATAAATGTCATGAATATAATATTTGTATTGTATGAGAAATAAGCACACCAGATTAATCATTATGATAGGTGAACTTTGTTTATATAAAAATAAAAATATTGCTTTGAAGTTTTATGACAAGTTTGCTTAACTGTTGTCTACAGATGCATCTCCACGTCAGCCCACACCAGCAATTCCATTCTTGTGGTAGATGCACCAGGACTGCAAAACCCTGCATCTTGTGGCCGAACATCTGGTGCAACCTTCCATGACCTCTGCCATAACTACACTCAGGAGAGACTTCAGATGCTGTACCATGATACCACCTTCACTGCACAGACTGACAGATATGACCAGGTAAGTATCAGCATCTGTTTACAGTACTTACTTATTATTCCATCTTGTATTGGAAATGTTTGCCTTCAAGTAGAGGTACTGAACTTCTTTTCCACATGATAATGCTGTATGTGTACATTATGCATCAGATATTTAGGTAATTTTTCTGTACTGTTGTTACATTATGCAGTGTGAATTTATGAATTGAGTGTTTGATTATAATGAATGAGTGATAATGATGTATATCTAATTCTAATATATTTTTCTTTATATTCCAGGAAAACATTGAGTATGGTGATGTGGCTGATGAGATTGGAACACCAGCTCCTCTCATTGCATTGATAGACAAGGCGTCATCAAGTTGTGTTGTGAGAACATCCCAATCTGATCTCAGAGAATCCGAGCGACGTGGACTGTTGTGGTTACTCGATGAAGAAGCCATCTTCCCTGGTGCTTCAGACCAGAGCTTCCTGCACCGCCTCTATGCTCACTATGGAGACAGAGGTAAAGCTGGCCATGCTTGTGTAGTTTTTGTCATTATATGTTTTTGTATTGTACTTCAGTACATGTACAGTATCATAATTTACAAAATTTATTTTAAGTGTTTCCTCTAGAGTCTAGAGTACTGTATGCCTTTGTGTTAACAAATCATAAATTTTATATTTTGTTCAGCAATGCATTTTCGAGTTTATCAAGTGATTTCTGGCTCTTTTTCTTGCAGCAAAATACATTGATGATGTAATAATAATATCAGGTTATGATGAATTGATTTCCCCAGACCTATTGTTAAAGTTTATACACAGAATAAAAACTATTAGAGGTAATCAACTTCAAAACTATGGAAATGAGTTCATCATAGCTCAACTGTTATTTTTCTTCCGTGATGACAGAGTATTCCCAGTTGCTAAAGAAGGGAGCAGCACAGGACCAGTTTTCTCTACAGCATTTCCAAGGCACCAATCCAGTTAATTACTCTATTCACAATTGGTTGAAGGCTTCTCGTGAGAATCCTGTTATTAGACAGGCTGCAGCACTGCTTCAAGAGTCCAACAAGTTAGTACACACACACACACACACACACACACACACACACACACACACACACACACACACACACACACACACACATTTACTATGAATGTTTATGGTATAAGAAACCTGTATGATAATTCGATCAATACACTTCACTTCACATTCTGCCAGGTTTGACAAGGTCCTGAAATGGTAACCGTGATCAGTAGTTCTTGGGTAATTGTTGAATCACAGCTCATTCAGTGGTCTTAATTCTTTTACTATTTTTTATGATACCATCGATATGTAAACATTCTCTGTTTTCAGGGAGACGCTAAGTAGACTGTTTGTGTTTAGCCGAGGGCCAGTCAGTAACACAATCAGTGGTTCGGTGGTTGGCATTGAAGGATCACAGTCATTAAGGCGGGCGTCTTCCATCAGAAGGGCATTTACCACAGGCACTGCAGGCATTAAACGCAAGAGTGTCTGTCTTCAGGTCAAATTCACTGTGGTAAGTACTGTCACAATAAGTGCTATACTGTATATTCATATTCTTTGATAGGTGAAAAACTTTGTCAGAGTTATTTGTCTAAAAATCAGGAAAATTAATATAATCTTAAGTACCATACTCAGTATGACCAATGCAAGATTAAATAACTATGTATTTTGTAAATACAGTTTCAATGTTTTACTGTGTGGGTATGAAAACAGAAGTTAGGCATGCAGGATTCTGCATTATTATTTGATTGATACGGTCTTTTTTAACAACTTTTCCCTGATAAGATGCACTAAAAACTTTTGAAGAATCTGAGCTCCACTGTTTCTGCTAATTTTCACCACTTAACCATTTTACACTACTATATACAGGTAGTCATCTTATATATTTAGAGGAGTTTTTGCAAAAAGAGTTGTTACCATTTGAAGATGTACAACTGTCAATAGATTGAACTTTGGGTGGAATTTAGTTATTCTGTAGTTGTTGCTATTGTGGAGTAACTAGGCAGGGGGGATTTGTGTTGTTTAAAAGTTGAATATCTTCTTTAGGCGGCATAATTTTGAGTAATAAATTACCCATAAATGCTGTGTTCCCAGGATGGCATAATAGAGAACTTGAGACGAAGCAAGCTGAGGTTTGTTCACTGTCTGTTGCCACAACACAATGCTGGCTTGTGTGACCTTAAGGGTTCCATCATGACACCCAATAAAACCAACAACTCCAGTGAAGACATTCTCCTCAATGTTCCTCTAGTTCGCTCTCAGGTTAGTGGGTCGTAAAGTCAAGTTCATTGACTAATTGCATAAAGTTAATATAGATATATTGAAGTGATATTGTAATAATGCCAATACAGTTCTCAGTCAACTTCTCCCACTTGCATGACTGAGGAAAAACCTTGTGCCGGCAGTATTGTATCTTATGCACCAACCTTTTCTTTCCATACAGCTGCGAGGTTGCCAAATCCTGGATGCCTTGAGACTACACAAACAAGGTTTCCCGGAGCACTTGCAGTATAGTGAGTTCCGCCGGAGGTTTGCCGTCCTCGCCCCAGCTGAGGCTCGAGCTCAGGCCCCGGTGCTGGACGAGAGAGCTGCTGTTGAGGCTATACTGGCACATCTAGATTTGGATGCATCATCTTATCGTCTGGGGCTGTCTCAGGTAAGTACAGGAATACAGTATTTAGGGTATGCAGAGTGGTTTGATCTACCACTCATTGTTATGTTGAAGGTGTCTTCTTCCTTACAGGCATTAGCATCTTACATTCTGATATTGGCATTTACATGTAGGTGAAAGAGAATATATTTTTCCTGTAAGACCAAAGATGTAATTCTTCCCTGTAAAAAGTAGCCAGAAGGTCAGAGGCACAAAATATTCAATTTCACAATAGGGTTTCAATCAGTTTTATTGCTTACGATAATGGAGTTCTTTTTTGTCCTCATCAAATATTATTGTACAATAGTATTTTCAAGAATATTAACCTTTTTGGGAATTAGACTGGTTACCTAAGAAATGGATAAGTTAGTTAGTTTGAAATAATCACAAGGTTATTTTCATACTGGCTAATATGATTATAATGTTCAATTTACTGGTACTTAAACAGAATTTACTTTGCTTGTGAAGTTTACGTGATATGATACTTTCCCAAAGATAAAAAGTTAGTAGGATATAAAGGTATTCATCCCCATATTGCAATACTCACAATTAATGTTTAGAGTTACGTGAGAGAGTCAGATAAAGAGTGGGCGCATCACAAATGGTTAATGTGTGGAGTAATGGAGGTAGCGTGAGGAGGGAAGGTCAGAGAGAGTGTTACCACGCCCTGAGGGATCTCCTGCACCTGGCCTGGGTACAATTGTTTTGACATAGCTTGGGTACCTTTACTGTATACTTATATAGCAGTGGGAATTATTGTGTTGTATATGTAAATGGGTACGACCTCAACAGATGTTAAAAGTTGGTATACCACAGAAGGAGCCAAGATTGAAATATTCCTAGTGTGAGCATATGAATTTGTGTGTGAATGTCATGTTTACGTTTGTGTGTTTATTCAAATTCCCGTGTTCGTGTGTGTGAGTACTGTACATTTTAAAATGAACGACCTTATGGAATTGCAGGAAGGGTAGTAAAAGAGTGGTGTGATGGGGGTTGGGTAAGTGGTTAGCATTTTGGACTCTTCTTTGACCATATGGGGTTCCATTCCATTCCAAACATAGTTTCAGTCATAAATATCAAGATCACCAGATGCTTAAAACACTTTCATTGGCACATACTATTCCAGTTATACTATTGAAGATATTCCATCAAAAGGTAAAAAAATGTTAAAATGCAACATCATCACTTTATTCTGTGTTGCATTCATGGAACGTAATTTTAGTAACCATGATTATGAAATTATTTCCACTAAGAATAAAATTCCATGCATTTGTTAGTAATTCTATAGCATTGGGAACAAAAAGCCACACAGTTTAAAAATTTTATTGGGGTTAATAGTTGTGTGCTATATCCAGTAAAGTTAAGAGTGGTGTGAGAATTTTAGTGAGATTCTGTTCACCATTATTAACTGAATCATTGTTAATAGTTGATTATTTGCTGATTACTTGCACCTGCTGCCTAACACTGACTCAAACTTTCACACTTTATAAATTATTATGCCCGCATCATCTGCCATCCTTATGTATTATTTCTTCATACTTTCTTTCAGTCTCTTATTCCAAAAGTCTTCTAATGCAACTCCCACACTCTTTGCTTCTCTTTCCCTCTCCATCCTACTCAAAACACACACATTCCCTCTTATTTCCCTTGCCCAATGTGTACTCACTCACAATTGCACACCCTCTCACTCTCAATTGCACACCCTCTCACTCTCAATTGCACACCCTCTCACTCTCCTATACTCTTACTTTTAACTCCCAACACGCCTCTCACTCTCATAACACTCATTTTTAATTCCAACACCACCTCTCACTTTCCCATTTTCACTTTATGCATCCGTGCCCTTCCTCGCTCACACAGTCTTGTTTCCTCTATATTTCTCTCCAATTTACCCCGTCATTATATTTTTTCCTCCTTCAGTTTCTTTTTGTTAACATCACACCTTTGTAATTAACTTGTATTTAACGTGAGGGGAAAGAGAGTATAGGTGGGGGAGAAGTGAGGGCAGCTTTTTGAGTGTAAGGGTGTGTCATGTGAAGGGTGAGGATGAGGGTGAAGGTTGGGAGGTGAGGGTGAGGTTGATGATTTGAATGAGAGTAAGGTTGAGGTTGAAGGAAGAGGGTGAGGGTTAAGGTTAAGGTTGGGGAAGGATGAGGGTAAGGGTGAAGTTATAGGAAGGTTTAGGGGTAGGGGAGGGATGGTGAGGTTATTAGGGATAAAAGTAAGGACTATACGGTAGTTAGGCTCTCTCTTCCTCTCTCTCTCTCTCTCTCTCTCTGTCAATATTATAGTGTAGTTTAAGCACTCTCTTTTCCCACCTATATCCCCCCCCATCTCCCCCTCATTCCCCCCCCCCATCTCCCCCTCATGCCCCCCCATCTCCCCCTCATGCCCCCCCCATCTCCCCCTCATGCCCCCCCCATCTCCCCCTCATGCCCCCCCCATCTCCCCCTCATGGCCCCCCCCCCCATCTCCCCCTCATGCCCTTCCTCTCAGTCAGTCAGTCATGGTCGTTGTTTTTATTATTGTTATTGTCATCCATTCTCAAACGCTTAGAGAGTCGCAGAAAATGGATGTGTTTCACGCTTTCACTGCTGGATAATTTTTTCAACTTCCTCTCTTTCACTGCCATTCCACATCTCTCTCTCTCTCTCTCTCTCTCTCTCTCTCTCTCTCTCTCTCTCTCTCTGTCATTTATCAACTTTCTATCCATTGCATCACATTTTTGGCTGATTTCACTTCGCATTTTGTGATATTTTTCATGATTTATTATTATTATTATATTGATTGCTCTTAAACGAAACTTCCAGGTATTAATTATTATTATTATTATTATTATTATTATTAATTATTATTGATGTTAGTTTCTTTTTCATTCACCATACATACATACGTTTGTGTAAGACTTGGAGACTTTCATAAATAAACCACGTGTTGTTTTGTAGTTTTGCCCACATTCGCCAGCCAGATAATTTTGAAAGACTTGTTGGAGTGACTGCAGTTGTGTTGTGTTGTCACGTATTATTCTCCTCATATTTTTTTTTTCCCCTCTCGTTGACCACCACCTTCTTCTCTTCATATGCGACTTTCTCACTGCGGCTCTCTTGCATCATAAGCGGAACAACTCGTGAGGGGGATTGTGGATGGAAGGTGTTTGTTTCTCTGTGCTGCTTGCAACCCGCTGAAGTGTCATGTGTTGATGTAAAATTGTAAAAATAGACACGTATTTTTTTTTTTTTTTTTTGGTACACACGAACGAACGATGGCAGAGTAAGAAATATTCAGACACATGATTATTATTATGTTTTGTTCTATATTATTAAAATTGCTTGGAATTTTTTGAAGGCTGAAACGATTTTATTAATAATTCCCTAAAAAAAAAACGAGAATCATGAGGACAAACTATTCCAAGCAACAGAACACCATTATTTTTTGTTCATATGGTCCTGTTTCCTAGCATACTTTGGAGGAATCAAGGCACTCCAAATGTAACAAAAAGTGAATTACCTACCCCCGTAATGGTCCGTCCGTCTTCCTATATTAGTTAGTCAGCCGAACCGAGAATATAAACAACCAAAACGCGACATCTGGTGGAGTGATTGCAATAACGTTTATAATGGTGGTTTTCGTATCGATAGTTTTCAAGATCAATCAAGTTATTTATATTGGTTTTAGGACATCCATATTGACATTGTTTTTTAATTAATGAAATGTATAAAATAAATAAAAAGTAGAAATATATTAAAGTGAAATGGGATGTCAGGCTGCCACACACATCAGTCGAAAATAAATAAATATAAAAGTAGAAATATATTAAAGTGAAATGGGATGTCAGGCTGCACACACATCAGTCGAAAATAAATAAATATAAAAGTAGAAATATATTAAAGTGAAATGGGATGTCAGGCTGCACACACATCAGTCGAAAATAAATAAATATATAAAGTAGAAATATATTAAAGTGAAATGGATGTCAGGCTGCACACACATCAGTCGAAAATAAATAAATATATAAGTTTGTTGATATTATTGTGGTGGTGGAGTCATTTATTTCTTAGTGCAGTAGTGATGAGTTCGTTGGTCACCCACAACTTCCTTCCTGTTATTACACTCTCTCTCTCTCTCTCTCTCGCTCTCTCTCTCTCTCTCTCTCTCTCTCTCTCTCTCACACACACACACACACACACATTCTCTCTCTCTCTCTCTCTCTCTCTCTCTCTCTCTCTCTCTCTCTCTCTCTCTCTCCTCTCTCTCTCTCTCTCTCTCTCTCTCTCTCTCTCTACACACACACACACACACACACACACACACACACACACACACACACACACACACACACACTCACTCACTCACTCACTCACTCACTCACTCTCTCTCTCTCTCTC